>WEKW01031058.1:52875-76059 GCA_013389905.1 Sula dactylatra
GGACACTCTCAGTGTATACTGGATTGAAGAGCACTGTGAAAAACCTAATATATTTTATAGGAGAGCCTTCACAAAAATATCACAAGAATATCATGTCAGTGTTACTGGACAAACAAGAGCAGCAATAATTTCATGTGCATCCTCTAGAGGCCTTCAGAGGACTGAGGTCCAGTGCTGCGTATATGTTATAGGGAGGTGATTGCCAGAGCACAGATGTTGAAAGAAACAGATCCAGCAATATAAGACCAAAGAGTTCATGGAACCCAAAATACCAGAGGATTTGGGTATCTAATCTAGGCAGGATTCACCAGGATTCACCAGCAGCTGCCCACCTAGAGATTTTCAAAGGTAGGGAGTATCTGCAGAAGGAATTGTATTTTATTCAGCATGTTTATCATTTAACAGCCTAAATATGCAAACTCCAAGTAGTAAGATTGGACAATTCTACATTTAAAAAACATCTAAATGTACATCTATTATTATGTACATTTAAAAAACAGGTAATTATTATCCTGGAGCTCAGTGCAGCATACACATCTTTGCTGCAAGCCTGCTGATGGGAGAGACTGCACTCTGGGAAATCTGGGTGGTGTGTTGTTGGGGGTTTTTTAAGGATAATTTAAATAGCATAAATATGTCTGATTAAAAGATATAAAGAAACAGTTGTTTTTGAAGAAAAAATGGACTATCTTGCAGAATCATAGACACATCTGCACTCTTTCTCTCTCATTGCCTCTGGATTACTCTTATTTATAGCTGAAGATTTTTCCCTTCTTACTTTTTTCCTCCATCTAATACAAAAAATGTAGTTGAAGGGACTGTTCATAAACGAGTGTCTGAGCCCTTTTCATAAACAGGATGCAACGACTGGCAGCAGTGAAGTGGCAGGTGGTGGCAGATCACACTGGGATAGTTACAAAATTCATATAATTTCCACTAAAAAAACGCAGTGTTGGTGTGCGATTTTAATTTGTTCCCATTGCATTAGGATGCGGAGAGGTAATAACACATTAGCTAAGTGGTAAGACAAAAACAGGTGGCTAAAAAAATGGAAGGTAAGTAAACACAGGACAAAGGGCAGAGACTGACAGGAGAAATAGAAGAGACTGAACATGAAAACAGTGTTGAGACCATTCATAAATCTCACAGAAAAGATGTATATCTCTTTGTATTTATAGAAGCTTAATATTTTGGAATTTGTTTTGAAGTATTTTGCCTGTGAAGACAATAAATATTGTAACATTTCCCAGCATAGTCATTATTGAAGGTTAGTGAAAATAAAATTGATTTTCATAATCTTTATTCGTGTGAACTTCTAAACTTGTTTTACACTAATTTCCCACCCTACTGACTTAATAGTCTTGTGCAGCATCCAAACTGCAGTGCTAATTACTTGGAAACTCATCTATAATATCTGAATTTAACTGATGTTCTGGAAGATAATATGAAATAATTTCTGGTTCAGCAAAGTTTCAGAACTGGATCTCCTTTCTTGCTTCCTGTGTATGTCTAATGTAGGTATTTTATACAGACTTTCAGAATAAGTAAAAATTGTACACAATATATATGACACTGTATATGAATACAGTAAAACTCAGGCCTTTCTGAAAGGTTTTGCTCTAACATTGTAAATTTTAGTCAACAATCAAACAACCATCGTGGCCCAGCACACAGTACATGACTATAGATTTAGTTCTATTCCTTCGTTATATCCTCACCATTGTGATTAGTAACAATCCCTAATGTTGACAATCTCCATTTGATCCTTCTGGTCTATTAATAAAAATAGGATATAAAGCATGTTTTTTCCTCGGTGAAGTGATGGACTGAAAAAAGTCTAATATCCTGTAGCAATGTTATACCTGGTTCATAAAAAACCTGTATCACAAGAGAAACCTTAGAGCAGATAGCATAACAGTTTGACTCTTGAGAAACATTTCTGTGCAAGAAATAAGAAGTAGGTTTGCTGGGACTTGAAAGTAACTGAAAATCTAACATAAATTCCTGGAAAAAAATGGAAACATTGGCTTTTTTACATTTTGAAAATCCACATGTGGGGAAAGGCTCTGTGGCATAAATTAAGAATCCTCACTGTAGGTATTCTTGGTGACAGGCTGATGCACAGAATTTTTATAATTTGTAGCTGATTTGTGCAAATAAGCTATGACATATCATAATATGTGATTATATATATTGTTATATTAATTATCATTAATGCAACTTAAAGGTTGCCAAACTAGATAGCAGTCTGCACTCCCTTCACCCTAATAAGAGAAATTATATCAGATGAGAAAGACAGACCATTGTGTACCTGAGGGGAATGGGAACAAATGCAGATGCATTCAGCAAATATGTTCTGTTTCACTGGTTTAACTGTTGCTGATTCAACTGGTAGCACTTAAGTGAAAGATACTGAGATTTGGCTCCAGCATTCAAAGCAGGGGAAAATATCACAGAACTGACCCCCCAAAAATCAGGAAAGAACTTTAAATTTCACTAACAAAAGCAGGAGCTGCGAGTTAAAAGTCAGAAAGATTTCATCTTGTAAAATGTGTTACTTCCCCCTCTCCCTTGGGTATGCATCTAGTTGATACCACTCAGACTGCAAGAGCTTCCCAGGAGTTTCAGTATGGAGTTAAACTGCCTACTTTAGATCATACTTTGGACCTGAGCAAAAAGAAAATACAATATGAGCTGCTATTTTTTTAATTGTACTGACAATCCAGCTAAGGGGAAAGCCTATACAACTACCTGTTAATAACCTGCCTTACTGATACTGGTATCAATAAAAAACATTGATTTTTTTAGGTCAGCAGTCTGGAAAGAATGTGCAAGGTGACACAGCTAAGCTACTTCCACAAGTGTTTTATCATCAGCTGCATTTTGTATGAAGGAGTAAAAGAGCTCTCACACTGTTAGTTACCACCAGAAGTAACTGCCTTTCTGCTGTTAGGAACTTTTCATTTAAAACAGTTCTACTTATACTTGATGCATCTAAGACCTGCTCGCACAGCAGGTGTTAAGTGCAAATTTAGCATCAGAGCAGACCATGAACGTTGTCGAGATGAAGAACAAAACCACTTTTGATAAAGAAATACCTTTATTTTTTCCCATATCTAATTTATAAATCTTGCTTGCACTGTCAGAGTTTTGGCTCTTCATTTCCTCAGCTCAGCTTTGCTTTCAGAGGTGTCTGCACCACTCACCTTCCTGTCCCCTTCTTCCCCTTTCATCCACAGCTGCCCTTACGTCTGGGCGCACCCTCTTTGAAGCAAGCAACCTCCTCTCCATTTTTCTCTCTCCTCAAACTTCACTTCTGGTTAGCTTTCAGCTGTCCACCTTTGACACAGCTTTCTCCCCCTCCACTTTTCCTGTCTCATCATGAGCAGCTGTCATAAAAGCAAAATAAAGCCACACTGACGAGGTACTTTTAAAACTGAAAAGCTACTCTCACGGTTGCTATGTGCTGTATTATATTAATTTAGCTTGGAAAAGTGTATTTTTAAAGGCACATAGGTGGCAGTTGGCCCGTCCTCAGTGACCTTCTTTGCTAGTGGGGTCTTTTTGAAAATTGTCATACACATATTGCTATGGCAATGAATATTCCTCTTTCAAAAGTGGTATATTATTAATAGCAGATAACAATACATACAAGTGGCTGCTTCTCTGCCTCTTCAGAGTGCTCTCCAAAATGTCACTCATGCCTTGCCTAAAATGTTATTGTTATTGCAATACTTAATGGCATGGAGATATATGTATAATAAGAGTCAAATGGAATTGTTCCCAAGTAATCTGAGTAAATCATAGACCTTTCTCTGATGTTTTGATTTAATTTTTCTGGTTATATCTATTGCTTGAAAAATCAGTGTTATCAAAAGCAGTAATTGTGCCAAAGGCTTTGCAGACATATTGCATCTCCTCTTACTGTTTATACATTATCCCAATAAGGATGAGCAATAGACCCATGGCAGTATAACAGTTTTACATGGGAACAATACCAAAATTGTGGTGTGCTCATGCTGCCAAGGTTTCACCGTAAGGACAACGCAAGTCCTTTGCCTGATGACAAGTAGTTCTGCACACTGCTGCATTGCACCAACCCTGCTTCTGCCTCTGCGCTTCTCTCTTCCCACAGCAGGGCCAGCAACACTACCTGGAGAGCTGCTGCTTTTCTCCACAGTGACAAGATGGGTGGAAAGTGATCCACAACCCCTCATTTTCTGAAGGTGAGACCCCTTCCCTTCAGGTGCTGGGGGGAAAAGGGGGTACAACCAAGTGTGAGTGGGGATGAACGGGGTTATCCCCACACCTCCCATAGGCACGGAGGAGGAACTCCCATACTCCAGAGCAGCAAGGAAAAGGGAAACACCTCATACAGCAGTTTCCGCCATACTGAGGTTCTTCAGGTGAATTTTTTAGCCTAA
Organism: Sula dactylatra; assembly: GCA_013389905.1. NCBI lineage: Eukaryota > Metazoa > Chordata > Aves > Suliformes > Sulidae > Sula > Sula dactylatra. The sequence goes on from WEKW01031058.1 coordinate 57,300, forward strand.
TCTGGCCCTCCAGCTGACCTGTCTGGACAGAAGAATGAAGGACAACCACCCTCAATTGCTGCCTAACAACTACTGTCATCAGTTCAAGGAGTTAAGATGCAGATACCTCAATGTCTCAGTATCCTTTTATTTTCAAGGTTTCTCATTGAGCTGTTTCCCAAAAATTATACCTATAGGTATTTTAAACACATAACAAAGCAAATGAAAAGGAATAGCAATAATAAAAAGTTACAACAAACCCACTGAATTTGCTGTAATATTTAGCATTTGAGGATTGTAAGACTTTCTCTCCACGATCATAATTCCAATCAGCAGTGACTATCCAGGACATTTTACCCTATTTCATCGAGTTCTGCCATCAAACTACCCATACAGACCTAGGAAAGAGTTGCATCAGCATCAGCAGACAGTCTTACTGTAAAACTGTTTTACTGGAAAGCAGTCAAATTGCACCATGTTCACAATGTATTAATTAAAAAAACGCTATGATGTTATTAATGCTCTATTGTTTCAATTGATTCATATCTACAACTGAACTGAGAAAGGTATTTTGAAAGATATTATGGAGCCAAAATGGAAGAGCCCAAGGAAGTGCCCAAGATAAAATGGTATATTTTTATTTTACATTAAAATGCTTAGAAAGTTGTATTGAAAGCTGTAATTTGACGTTTCCCAGACTGCAGTATACAAAGATCTGAAACTACATACTGATGGAAAAAGTAGAAGAGAAACTAAAAAGATGACAATGAACAATTAAGCTAAAAAAATCTTCAGCCTGTTGTCTGCATTTACACACAACACTATTAGCCTTATAAATGATTACAGAACTGTTCTGGCACTTACAGAATGTCACATAGCATATATGCATGAATGCAACAGGACACTTTCCAAATACACTGGAAGAGAAATGTGAGAAACAGATTAAGCATTTTCTAGCTTGCAACAGTAAAATACACAACCTCATTAAATTATTTTTGTGGCCTGGAAGTTCATAATTCCTGTTTTTACTTAATGTCACTGAAAACAATTAATTTATATACACAGATTTCAACAGACTGGCTTCATTCTGTTTAAAAATTCATGACTAAAAGTTCTGAAATTTTCCACTTACGCAGACCGTAAGATTTCTCTATGCTTTGCATCTGGAAGAAGACAAGAAATGCAAGTGGTGAAAGCTAAGAGTGAATTTTACAATGAGATAAAGGAGGAAAGAAATGGGGGAAAAGAAAGGAAGAAAAAGGGAAAAGGAGAAGAAAAAATATACTTACAAATACCAAATTTCTTTTATCAAGATTAGCATACCATATTTTAGAGTACCCTTTACAACACACTTTAGACTCCGAGGCACCTGTGAGGTAAAGCTGGTACTCACTGGGTGAGAGAATACTTGGCTACATCCTGCTGGAAACCTGACCAGCTCCCTTTGCATGGATGTGACACCACTACCAATACCAGCCAGCTCCAAAGGGAAAGAAAAAAAATCCCACTTAATATGTTTTTCATCACTTAGTAAGCTCCTAGTGACTTGGCATGTTTTAAGTAAAACATGATCTGTCTCTATTTAAACCCCATTTATGAATTAAAATTATCAAGGTGTTGCTACTACAATTATAAAAAATTAGTCACACTCTACTGAAGCTGATACGACTGTTACTTAGATAATTCTGCAACAGACAATTTCCTATTGCACTACACTGAAAGAGTTCAACAACTTGCTCCTGCTGAATGAACATGACTCATCATTCCAGACCAAAGAGCATGTCCAAAGTGGGCTCAATCATATTGTTAGGAAGCAAAAATTTAGATGCCAAATTAGCATATGCACAATGTTTGGCTCAGAACTTGCTATAACAAAATCCTCTACAATGTAAGCCATAGAATTAGGCTGCAAGGCACAGAGCACAATATGAGATGCTTGCTAAAGAGTAATATACATCCTTTGGAAAGAAGAACCCCACTCTGGTATCAGAAGTTTGAAAGAGGTTGAACTTCAAGCAAAAAATTCTTCTCACTAATTCCTCAAGGTTTAAATAAGAATCCTTAAAATAAAGTGTATGAATCTCTATGACCGGACCCGAAGACACTGCTTGTGTTGAAGTAGATGGCTGAGACAGACTATAATTTACATAGATTCACCTCATGTTACTAGTACAGACGACATTAGGAACCCTTCTGACATCAAATCAAAAGAAATGTCACAGTAAACAAATTGGAGACCTTCTGTAGGCAACAGAAAATGGAAGGGCTGGAGACTTCCTGGGGTGCATGGACTTTACAGCCGCACTGCCACAACTGCAAAACCACCTCAGACCAAAACCAGGGTAAAACGCTTTCATTTTGCAAACGCCTCTCAAAACAAATAGCTTACAGACTTAAATAAACCATCAGGAAAAAACCCCACCTGGTTCATTATGTTTCAGGCGAAACTTTCACCCATTCAATATGCTACTAACTTTTATATAGTATAAAGTATTACACATGGAAATGAGCTCTTTGGAGGGGATCTTCAGAGGTCTGTGGTGTGTAATCCAGCAGGTCGGTAGTTAAGCTGGGAAATCAACAATGCTAGGAAAAAAAATTCGCGCTGGCCTAAAAAAACAAACTCGGCAAACGAAAATCAGGAAAATAGACAAAACAGATGTTTGGGATTCCGGGTGGGGGCTGCAGGGCGGTCTCTGTGAGGGGAGGCCGGGGTTCTCCGTGGGGACACAGCCGGTTCCAGCCGGTTCCGGCCCCTTCCAATGGATCCACCACAGGGCACAGCTGAGGGGAGCTGGCGGCACCTCTGAAGGTGTTTTCCCCAAGCGTTCAAATATCTGCCGCCTTTGTTTCTCAACAGCCAAATCAGTAATTATACATTTATGCTAACTGGCAATAAATTAAGTTAAATTCCCCAATTCAAGTCTGTTTTGGTCATGACAACAGATACAGCTTTATTTAGATTAAAGATCAGTTAGTTCAATTATGTGGGCTTTGGTTTGAATTTTATTTTTTACTCAAATGAGAATTTGTCCTTAAATTTGAGCTGCCTGGAATTGTCATGATTGCTATTAATATCTTGCATTTGTATAGAGCTTTTCATACTGAAATACCCCAAAATATTTTATAAATTACAGCTACTGGGCATGCAGCTTCCTGTCAATTGTAGCATATCCAGTGACAAAGGGTAGAGAATAATTTTGGCAATGGAAATGACAGGCACATTTAATTAAACATACACTTTCCAGCTGCCTTTGGAAAAAACCCAAGACAGCTGACTGCCTTCCAGGAACAGGAATTCATCACCAGAAAATTACCCCTGATGCCTTCTCAAAAAGAACATTTCATGGAGCCAGTCTATCTAGAAATGGTGGTGGAAGCTTTCTTCAGCCACAAAACATCAGTCGGATGAATTTTTTTTTTAACTTCAACACGAGAAGAAGAACAAAATGTCCTTAGATTTGCCACTTCTGGGGGAAACATAGTTCAGGCTAACATATATTGGGATTACGTCTATCTGAAACATTTCTGATAAAAATATCAATATTTCCATCTTTGGGCTATATTCAGAAGTGTCTGATATACTTCTTAACCATACACTGTCATGCAAGGTAGAGTTTGTCATAGTACCTTGTGAAAATAAATAAATATTTAAACCTGATTTTCTTTCACTGAAACTTCATACTACAGAAAGTGGCAGCTGTTTTGAACACAGTGCTGTTTCCTCCAGCATTTTGGGGGTGATCATTACTCTCACATATTTGCTAGAAAAGTATATTCTGTAACAAATTTTTAATATGTGAGAATAAAGTTTTAACAGCTTGTGACTAGAGAGTTAAGAAAAATTGTGATATAGAAATTTAATTTTCAGTTTGGCTTCAAAAAAATCTAGTTTATTGTATAGTATATGTCAAATAAAACAATATATTCTGTTTCTTCTCCAAGTTCTGGACAAGTGAGGATCTAGGAGTAAAATTTTCAGGTAATAGTACATGCAAATTTCAAAATTTGCCTTTGAAAAAAAAAAAAGGAGGATCTTTTTCCTTTTGGCGCTCTTTTGTCTATCTATAAGTAGCAAAAAATGCAAAGCCATTGCATGAATAACTAATACTGAAGTCATCCTGAGCATGAATTTCAGAAGCAGATATTTTGTTATCTGCATGCTCTGAATGCAAATGTAAATGCCCATATGTGGTATTTGTGTCTATGCACACTGGTTACACGTTCAGTGGTTTCATAGAAATGGAAACTTTCCAGAGTATTCCCTGGCTTTGCTACTAAAAATTGCACAATCTAGCAATTAAAACCACAAATAGTATTATGAAATTCTATAAATAAGATAATTATTTTCTGGTTCTTTCACCCTGTGTTCATTTGATATTGGATATTTGCTGGTTTTACTTTAGCATTTCTCTTGCCCTGCTGAAGTTTCTTGTCCTAGCAGATCTGTTAAAGTGTGATTGACAAAGGATGCTCAGGCTGACGAAGAATCTGTGACTAAGAGAGGAGGCTGCTGGGGAAAAGGAAAGAAATGTGCCTCTTCTCTGCTTTAAATGCTTAAATGCAGTGAGATGACCAGATCAGAATCAGCTTTATGTTTTGACTGGCTTTGAAATATAACTGTTTCTCCTCTACCATAGTTTTCAGGACATTTCCAAAAAGTTTATTACTGGGCTTGTTACTAAAAGCTGTGAAGTTGCAGGAAAAGAATGCTTCCCACTCCTGGTTTTTTCCCCCAAAGCTGATGACTGATGACTACAGGTTACTGATTTAAGCTATGCCATTGTCCTCACATACTGTGTCTGAATCTCTGTATTTATCTTTGGGTCCTTAAGGAATATTTGAGTAAATCACACAAAAATTAGAGACGTCATTAGAATGAAGTAACTAATTTTCAATGTTCATTTAGTTAATTCTAGTGTTTTGATCCTGATTTTCAAATAAATTACTAGGTTGCACATAGTGCTCTAATCATTTGGACAAGTTAAGGCATTCTATGCACTGTGCAAATTATTTGTTTGAATTATCTGTTGATAGCCAATTAAGGGAGGAAAGGAGGATCTTTGTCAAATACGACACACAGTATTTTCTTTAATGATGGAACAGAAAGGCAGAATAATGAATAACTTTGAATGAAGGAATAGTGGACAGCATTCTTCCAACCCCATAAGCATCAATGTTAATCCCTTGGGTTTAGTATTGCAGATATTTTCACCAGTGCTTCAGGGTATTCTGCTTGATGGTCACAATTGTGACCACACAAACACAGCAAACCACAGGTATTTTACGCATATACACCTTTCTAACGGATCAGCTGGCTTTACCTGCTCACTGTGCCAAAGCTGGATTGCTCAGTACGAGCTGGTGCTACTTCAGCTACTTTTAATTTTTTTTTGTTACACAATGCTAGCACTTTTATAATCTTATTACATACACAGACAGATTCAGACTGAGCATGAAGCCCTTTACATAGGTAACTCATGCAGGCACTGGAATGGCCAATACTTATGTGCAGTATTCATTTACCCCAGGTTTCCTAGTCGTTCACAGCCTCTTGTTTCTCTGTCTTGAATTGGTTAGTGTCCTTGATCCAGAATGAGTCCCCTGGCCACTAGACACAAATGAATCAAACTTGTTGCTCTCAAATAAGGTATTTGATATGGCCCAGCCTTCTGCAGTTCAGAGATGCCACTGGAAAGACAGTGAAAAAGTCCATGAAAGTACAGAGAATGAACTCACCAGAAGAAGTGGCTGCTAAATACCGCCACTGATTTTTTTTTTCCCAAAGATTTACAGCTAGCTGCATTTGGGGGCAGGGTTAATTGGAACAGCTGAAGGCAGAGGGTAGTTTGGTTCATCTACAAAAATTCATTCAAAGGAAGGGAAGACCAGAGAGTATAAAGAATGCTTGACCCATTTTTAAATATTCTTAAAGAGTAATTTAGCTCTGCAAGAGCTAAGGAAAGAACAGCTCAAATGTTCAAATTTTGCCAAAATCAAAGTCTTACAGTGGAGAGTGATTGCCAGCTTTAAGAATAAGTGTTTCCACCTACCTGTACTGATACAAAACCTACAGAAGAGAAAACAGTCAGTAAATCCATAGCTGCTTCTTCAATGTATTCAAAGAATCCTTTTAGATTTTTTTGAAACTAAAAGTAATATCTAGCAGTTGTTTTAGATTTTTGCTTTTCTGGAAGATAATATTTAGCTTTTCTTCTATTTTTTTATACTTTAAGTTCTCTTTAATGCCACGGAGTCCTGAATTAGAAAATCTCTCAAACCATTTCTAAAGAAATACCAGTGTTGGGTGTTTCATAAAATAACCATTGGTGCAATTTATTATCATATACCTAAATTAAAGAAGGCTCCAAGAAAGGACAGGTGAAGTAGCTTATATTTTCCAAAAGTTACAAGGTCACATACAAACCATTACCACAGAGCAGCTGTTTTCAGTCACGCTTTTCTAAGAGTAGTTTGGTTATGTTCTAAACTTTTACTCACATCAGCCTCAGTAAATATCTCCTAAGTAGCTTAGCAGCTCGGTTTTCAATCTTTTACGATGTGGTAATTCTACTAGACATCCACCCTAGCATTATTTCCTCTGTTCCTTTCAGTACCGACATATTTTATTCCTCTAGCCAGTCAATCCCATCTTCAGAAGCCATGTTTTTGAATGGCTGAGCTTTTGGAGTTTTCAAATGTCATTGTAAGTTCCTAGTACGAAAGAGTAGCCTAAAAAAACTGACCTTCATATCAAAAATAATAAAACTGTTATTTGTCTGCTGTGTTAGACAAACTAACCATATTTCTCTCTTTCACTTTTCAGAGATTTCTTTCAACTTGCTAGTGACCTTCACTGCTGCTTTCCAAAATGTCCCCCATTTCATTAAACCTCTTTTTAGCAGTTAATTTGACTTTACATATCTCACTATCTGACTTCTTGTTGTTAAAGCCCATGTCTGTAATTACCTTTCTATTCTTTGACTTGAAGCAGCTTTGTACCCCAAATCAGTGCTGGTGACTTTTCCTGCAATAAGCTTGATGACATAATGTATAATTGTCATTTATTCCAAAACCACCTCCTTTCCTTGCAATTACTTTCCAGGGTTCTCTCAGTGAGTAACTGCCATCAGCACTCTTTCCATTTTCCTCATTTAAAAAGAAATAAATAAATTTCTCAGATGCCCTCTCTGGGCTGCTTCCCAACATCCTGGGGTGAGCCTGGGGCAGTGAGCTAGCATGAATATACCTATTGCCCTTACACTTCTCATTTGGATGCAATAGCTGGCCACCATGAGGCAAAGGCAGTTTTATGCATATTAACTTTCAGCTGCTAGTTTAATTATCTCACTGCAGTAACCTTAGTTCCCTCTGGTTTGTCCCTGCCACGTTCTCCCACCAGGCTCAGGAGTTAGGGCTCCAGACCCATACAAAAGGTGCAGCATGAGAATTAAAGGTGAAGAAAGAAAGGATCAAGCCTCCCGCACCAAATCTTAGTTACTTCTCAAAGGATGCTGTGTTGTTTCTAGATAAAGGTACCCTGTAAAAACTAAGTTAAATGTCTTTTCTTAACGGGACTGTACTGACTTGCTTCCCATAGCAGTTCCCCGAGTACAGCTGAAGCCAACTGCAGTTTTCTACTGCAGCTGTAGAGAGCAGTCGAGACCAGACGGATCAGAGGATTTTCAGATTTCTTCTTTCAGACTGTCTTCCCCGATTTCTCAGGAAAAAGTCTTGAGCTGAGCATCTTACTCAAAGCAGCAACAGATACCATTTTTCCGTATGAAAGTACTTTATACGATTTGACTACTCTTGGTCCTTCAGAAGCTTGTTTCTTTAATGACATGGGAGAATAAATTATTTCAAAGTCAAGTCCAGGCCAGATCAGGATTCAGTAATTCCCTGAATGACATCTAAACCAGGTACTGACTAAAGAATATCCTCATGGTGCAAGGATATTTCATTCCTTCAGAGATGTACTCCTGGGAACGTTTGCTACCTTATTTATATGATGCCAATCTTTGTGAGGAGGTACAGGAACGTACACGCAGTGAACTGGCAATATAAGCCTTTGTGCAGGAAGGCACAAATGCTCTGCTCTAAGTGGATACACATACAGAACAACAGAACTCGGTGACTTGATCTAAGTGTGATCAGGAAGGAAAAGGCTACAGAGAAGCGACATCTTGTTTTTCTTTATCACGTTTTGTATGTAGCTTTTTGCTTCATGTTTTGTAATGATAAGCCGTAACTCATTCCAAATGACTGATTTCAAGCTAGTGTCTCCGATGTCATGTAGGTAGGGTAGATTATCCAATTAACCATGAACATTGTTTTGGTCTCCATGGTTACTCAGGTGATTCTGGCATTTTTCTTCCCCACCATTGGTTGCCAAGGATACAAGTTGTTATAAAACACAGCAGCTACAAGTCAAGACTGCAGCGGTATAGTCCTGCATGCGACGGTTATACATAATAAATCTTGCTTGACACAGCATTTGAATCTGGAAAGCATTCTCAGTGGAGTCCTTTGAGATAACCAAGTTAATAAGTTTGTTATAAAAGGAGAGGATCCTCACCAAAGCTATCAAACGCAAAATGTATACGGCATAACTACATCGCCTGAAATAAAGCACTTGAGTACCTTCTGGCAAATACAGGAATATCCTGATCCCAACTGTATTATTCTCAAATAGAATTCCAACCCAGACCAATGCAAACTGAATCAGAGCAGAATGCTTTCTACATTTAAGGCCAATATTACCCCACCAACAGAGATAATCTCCTGCACTGTACAATAGCTACTTGTTAAAAAGAATCACAAATATTTGCAAACGTTTGCTGCACTATGTAAACTGACAAAATGTCACAAAACAGCCTATAAACACAGAAAGGGTCAGAATAGGAAGTGCACTTAGCTAGGTTTACATTTTTATGCCCACAAAATTGCAAAGACAACTTTATGCAGACATTCACAGGTCTAAACGTCTGAACTGGGGGGATAATACACAGCTGAAACAATTGAACTGCATTCAGAAACTGAATCCTTAATGTTCTACATCAGATTGCATGTAAAAAATAGATGCTGTTTGTAATTTTGCAGTTCACATCTATTAAAAAATAAACCCCTGTATTTTCATTAGAACACAGTTCTAAGATTTCAGTTCTTTCAAATTGAAAAAATAAAAGAATATCTATACTTTTCAGACATGTGACCCCATAAAAACAACTTGCTGAAAATTAATCACTTCTTATTGTGTAAAAACTCAAAAATTGCTACAGTGTGCTATAGCACATTATATAGTCCTAGTAGCTATATTTACTCTTAAAAAGACAAAGCACAACATAAATAAAAAACTCCTGAATATTGTTCCTGTCCGAAATGACAGAACTCATTTCTCAGCCATAATGTGACTCTGAACAAAAAGTACGGAGAAAGTTTTCTATTTTATGGATGTTCATTTTGTACCTTAAGGTCTAGAAATCCTGATGTCAAGTACCTAAAATAAGATCTTGAATAGTTTTTATTCTGTCTTGTGATGTTTTGGAACTGTTCTCGTCAATGGACATCTCTTTATTTCCTTTTATAAGATGCTATAGTTAAATGCAATCGCACAGAGACTTTCTTTTCAATCCATACAGGAAATTTGTAGTCATTTCTTCATATTATTAACAACATATTATTGACAGTAACTTTTTTATGCACAAAATGTATGCAATAATTATAAAAATAGAAATGGCTTTCAATTCTGAAACATACACTATCCTTCTAAAGTCGGATAAAGTTAATGGACAGTCTTACCATCTGCTTAGGAACATAATATAAGAATAATTTTCAGAGACCCAGAGGTTGCCTTTTGAAATATTATATTGCAATTTTAAATGATTAACCATTCTTATAGTAAGACATTACAGAATCTGCGAGGGGAGTCTGATTATCTGCAGAACAAGAAAGGTTGTTTGGGCTTTTTTAATATAATTAGGTATTTCTTTATCTTCTGTCAAATTGCCTACTTTCCTTCTTTTAAACAGATTTTACTGACTTACCACAAAATCTGCGGTTTTGGTTTGTTAGCTGATTCAGAATGCTAGTAGCCAGCTGATTAAACAACTCCATGAAGAGATCTGCAAATTTATAATCATCATACTTTATTTAGGACCAAATTCAATTCTATTAACTCTAGTTGGGGAATGTCTTCTTAAGCTATCAGTGTTACAAACCTAAGGCATTAAAATTACGTCTGGAATTCATTCGGAATTTGCAAGCTTTATGTGAAAGCTCGTCCCCAAAATATCCCAAACCTAGCAGAAAATATTCTAGTAACACTGTCAAAAGTGTTGATGTAAAGTCCAGAGCTAAACCTTTGCTATCTTTAGGCTTGTCCTGAACACGAAAATAAAATCTGGATGTTTACCTCCAACATTAGGGAGCTTTTGAGTCCAGAATTTTGATGTGACCCATTATTCAAGAGCTGGCTGAAACCATCTTTCTAGAACAGCTGCACTCTAATCCATGAAATATGCTTCTGTGCATCAGAAAATAGCTGCATAGACAATACTGTCGATCTAGTAACAGAGAAATATACTGCAAATATACAGCAACACTGATGAAAACTGTATAAAGCAAGAATATGCTACACAGTACATGGTGTGGGTGTTCAGGAAATCAAACTTTTCTGATGCCTCTTCTGAGCCACTTCTTTGAAGATTCAACCTCCCCATGCTTTCTATCACCTACCAAGTTGTGGGAGTTTGAAGATTTAGAGCTTTGTATCTTCTTACCGACAGATGGTATGGAAACTAAGAGCTAACACAGGTTCAAAAGGAACTTGGGTACTCATGGACTAGAAATACACAGACACAGAAATACCACTATCAGCTCAGACTGAGCCAAATATGGCTAGATGCTGAGCAGAAGTTAAAGCTATCATGCATATTTTTTCCTAGTCATCTACTTTTGGCAATGATATGGGACAGGGTACTGCACTAGATGAACCTTTGGTTTGACTGTGCTTCTGTGAGAAATATTTGACATGTAATTTTAACAAGCAGCTCTCCAACATAAAAGAGAGTAAGAAGATTCTGCTCAAGATAAAATTACACTGTGAGATATAAAAACACTTGAAGCTCAGCTTGGCTAATTGCAAATAGCTTGGATTTTCTGTTCCGGGCTCTCCATCGCTCCTTATAACTATAAACAGTACAGTGATATGGTTATAAAAATGGACCATGATAACACCATTTCTTTTTTCAAAAACATCTATCTGCTTTAATATCCCTATTCCAGTTAGCTATTCCTTTTTGGAAGGGTGGCTTCACAGGGCCATTTCTAGTTGAGTACCTTTGCCAGCATGGACCAGAGGTCACGGAGCCAGGTGAGAAAACAGGAAGGCAGCAGGGTCAGTCATTTTACTTGAATTAAGTGTGTGTAAACTATGTCAATGTGTTTAATTCCTCTGTTTCCACAGCTGACTTGTTTTTAAGGACTGATTAATACTATGGGAATCAACTATTGCAGGCAACAGCGACAAAATTTCAAACCGTGAGGGAAAGACTGCTGCAGGGACCAGGAGGGAAAGAGCCCCCGTCGCAGCTCCTGTGGGCACTGCAGGCCCCTCCGGCTGCCTGGGGGCCTGAACACCTGCCCTGGGGGGTGCTAGTCTGGCCTTGCTGAGCAATGCATTGTGCCCTCTGGGGCACAGTCGGTTGAGCAGCGGGCTCATCGTGCTCGTGCAATAGGTCGCCCATGTTCGACCCGACGGCCACGGGGCTGCATGCCTCTCTGCTGCGTAGGTCATGGCACGAGTACAAGTGGGAGATTGCCAAGAACATTCGGATTGAGGAGAGGGTTAGTCAGTGTGAAGTAACCCTTCGTCTTAGATCAGGAGTCCTGCTTACCTCCGGGCCTCAACAAGCTGCCCGGGTGTAAAGAAAAGCCACATCTAAACACAGCTCTTCATTATTTTTGACTTCTTGAAGGGCAACCATGATAAGACAATTGCAATAATATTGCAATAATATTTTAAAGGAACTGTGCTCAACAGGCCCAAAACGCTTCTCAGCAGTAACATGCGGCTTAGAAACATCAGTGTGAAGTCTCCTGAACATTAAGCCAGAAAACTCAGCACTGGATTTCTTCAGTTATGTTCCCAAATAACTAAAAGCTCATAAAATCCTAAGATACCTATTGCTTTCTACGGAACAGCTCTCAAACATACCAGCAGCAGAAAGACTACTTGGGGTGTGTTTCTTCTTTTCATTTTGAAAAGTTTTTTTGTTTGCTTAGACTCTCAAGGAAATGATGATGATAGAGAAAAGTGGGGTTTAACCTCTGTCATGATTTCTCACGTTGTCTTTTATGTGTGTCTTTTATACTCCTTTGGCCTATGTGTTTTTTTACAAGGAATGAATCTGATGTTAAATTAAATTACTCCCCCCAGTTTAAGTGACTGGGAACATTTCAGTGCTAAGTGAATTGGACTGAACCCGGTGGAAAGAACCAATATTCTTGTTATCAATATTCAAGTCTAATCCTAACACTTGCGTAGATATGAGAACTGGGACTGTCATTTAAATGATAACAGTGGTATGAAATTTGGGAGTATAATATCAAATCATTAGCGCCGTCTGATGCAAAAAAGACAGTCTAGTTAAGACTCACAACGTCAGTTCATATTTTCTGGCATTTTTAAGGAGTTACTTTTGTACCTGTTGACTTCAGACTGCAAGAGAGGTTATTTCTCTGTATCAGTAACTTTGCTGGAGCAAGTCTTCCTGGTCCTTCTGCAGCTCGCTGTGAGCAACAATGACAGCACAAGCCACTAAAGCCAACACAAGCAAATAGTGCTCACACTTTTTGATTTGGCGCATGCTCTCTTCTTCCTCACTAAGAGGAAAAAAATGTCATGAGGTTTGCTTTCACCGCTTATATTGCCTTCCCCTCCCTGGTAGCTGCAGCCAAAGGATTCACGGGGAAGGTGAAGACAGGGGACGGCAATTTAACATTCGCAAGGATCCTGGAGAAAGGGAAAGAACAATAAACTTGTGCCTCCTGCATTATGGCTACGTTTGGACTATGGGCACCTTCTGGACTATTTTGAAAGAAATTAAAAAGGCTAACGGCTTATGTTGTAGGATAGGTTTTTAATCTGGGGAAGAAAGAAAAGAAAAAAGAGGGTTCAGACCTGTGTGTGACTTAGCACAATGCCTAAACTGCAGATCCATCTCTGGCATTGACTAACTGATCCCTCCTTTGATCAGCAGTGGGTTTTAACCTTTGAAATAGTGAGTGAGTGGGGTTGTAATATTTTTATTAGGAACAAGCAAAGTCATAACACTTTGTAAGGGCAAATTCATTTTTGTAATTACAAAGACAGGCAAGAGGAAGACTATATGCGGTGTAATTAGTGATTAGTCATTCTTCCAGAATGAGCATACAGCTTTTAAAATTCTTCTCGAAATCCAGTAAAAGAAAACATACTTAAAAAAAAATTCAGAGGGCATAAATGCTAAATGCTTTACTATTGAATGCTAAGCAAGCACTACATCTTTAATTAAATACACTTTAAACCACTTAATAAGTATCCAAATTGCTGACAATCAAGAGTCAGAGCCCTTATATCAATTGTTCTCTTGCATTGATGTAAAAGGTAAAACAGCTGCTGAACATGGCATCTAAAACTTGTAAGAAAATATCATAAATATTCAAAGGGATAGAAACAGCAAAGTAAAACCAAGCAAAACATTTCTGGGGTTACAACTTATAATTTGATTTCTTTTCCTGATTCAGCGATATGATATTATGGCATCTATACATCCCAGAGGGCTTATACAAACATGGGAATGTAAGAAAATGCAGCAATTCTCTCCTATTGATAATCAATGACAACAATGGACCTTGAGAAAATCCTGTACTGTCAGAAGCATTATTTTATTAATACTTTGATTTCAGATATCAAGAGATGCAATTTCTTCTGAGGATCCAGCCAAAGTTTTAAACACTTCTACGTCAAAATAGCTTTAAATTTCTAAAAGAGAAGAGATATACATAGAACAAAATAAGGAAATGTTAAACATCTGCAGAGGTAAATAATAAATGCACGGATATAAAAAAAAAAAAAAAAGGAGGCAAAACCACAGTGACAGCAGAAAATCACATTATCATGGTTAACAGTATACACCTAAAAAGCAGTTATGCTCTTAACTATAGGGAGTAATCTGAAACCGTAACTAATAAAAATTTGGTTTACAAAGAGGAGGTACATGGAAGATTAAAGCTATAAACACCACACATCATATAAAGGTTTGGAAGTCAATTTGATACAAAACCAAAGAGGACATATCCAAAATTACTAGATCACAATACAAACATGATTACCAGTATTATGGCAACACCTTCAAAACCGTAACTATTGTTATGGTTCATGTACAAAGTAAAAGTCCTTGCCCTATAGATCTTAACTGAGAAGTCAAAACAATGCAGAGTGGAAGCAGTCAACAAGGAGAGAATAAAGATGAGAATAATTACACAGAAGCAGATGCGTGTTTTGATGAGTAAGTGGCATGATTTTCAGCTGTATCAGCTCAATGGGATTTGAAAATCTCCACAAAGGTCATGTTATCACTTTTTTGTATTTTGGTGTGTTTTTTCCCAGTGGCAGGCAATCCAATACAAAATTGTACTGAAGACACAGTGCATACAGGTGCTGTCTTGAAACACCTATTGCAGGTAAACCCCAAGCAGGGGTTACAGAGCGACTCCACTTAACTTCATTAGGGTAAAGGTTTCCAGGTTTTGCATTCACTAGAGTACAAAAAAGACTAATTAATAAAGATTCATAAACAGCATCTTTTTATTTCTTGGAGACGAGGCACACTGTGGAACATCAGCTCAGAGTAAACAGAACCCCAGTGACAGAGAAGCCGTCAGTGCAATGCTGCCACTTCAGTAACGGCTGAGAAAATAGGAGGCTTGAACAGGAGATGCAGTAGGCAGGAATGCTGCTAAATTACAACTGAAATTAAAGTAATACTGTATCTGCAACAACCCACAGTAAAATCTCTAGTGTATCATTATTTATGGATTCATGTGTACTTGACAAGAAATGGACCTACTACCATAAAGAAATGTTGTAAAACTACAGTTTTAATTAAGGGTAAAAGTATGCATCTCCCTCAGTGAAAGACAACATACTTCAACAAAAGCAAGAAGGAAAGGATTATACCATGTCACTCTAACCTTTTGCACTCTTACTAGATTTCCTGATGCTGTCACTGGTGGGACAGAGAAGCTAATAAAAACCTACTCAGACATCATCTGTCGAGGCAGAAGCTTCACCTAGACTGGCAGTAGAAATAGCGTGTAAGGACAACTGACAATATGGCCAAGAAGGGTAACTCACCTCATCGTGGCTTTCAAAAATTCTCACAGTTATTGAAGAATCAGAAAAAATTCTCACATGCCTTGAAGGTGAATACTACTTCTTTTTCAGTGTTGGTTGACACTCCCTTGAACTGAAACAGATCAAGATTTTTTTACCTATTTCGGATGGGAAGTGGAGAAAGGCTATTTTTGGAAAAGCACAATACAATCTAACAAAGGTATTGGTAACCTAAGTAGCATATCTACTACCTCTTTCTTTTGGAATAGAAGTCACATGGAAAACTTCAAAGCAGCTGGTTTAGCAAACCAGGCGAGAGGGGAAAGAGAGCAGGGTGCAGGGTGACTGGGAGGGCTTTGCCTGCCCCTTTTGCATGCCACAGTAATGTTATGCCTCAGGCCAGGGCTTCCCTGCCACTGCCACCGCACCAAGCTGCTCAGAAGGGCCGTTTGGCAGTGATGGGCAGTGCATGTCAGAGGCAGGCTGCAAAATGCCCCTCGATGTCTGGCAGTGAGTTAGTTGTCCTGAGTGATGACAGCTTCACAAGGCTTTTGTCTGATCAAATGAATGCACTTATTGTGGGAAGGCAGCTGGAGGTAACCAGATCAACATTTACCTAGAAGGCTGCATTTTGAAGTTTTCATGATTTTCAGATAGCATTACAGCACACTGAGCCTATTATTTCATGAGGGTTAAGCCTATTAGTTCATCAATTATATGAAACATAAGAATTGGCTCAGCAAGAAAATAGCACCTTCACCTCAGCCATCTGCAGCGAACCTGCTTTCTCGGTCTGTTCCACCATTTCATAGTGTTTCTGGAGTTTGCAGACTGTGAATAGGCACCGGGTGCTCCTGGTGGGTTTCTCGAACAGGAGCTGTTTGCTCTGATGCCTTCGTGTTTGCGTAGGACTAGCTGCGTCTTGTTCATTCAGTGGAGGAGGCAATCTGTGTGCAGGAAAGTCAAGGGCACTAGATCAGCTACTCTTGTGCAGAGAAAGCAAACAGAGGGCCAGTTACTGCTCTCACCCTTTTCCCCTTGCTTTCACCAAGACTGTGGGAGGTACCTCCTGACAGGAGACACAGAGGACTTGTCTCCCTAAGCCTATGCTGTGCTAAGGAGCGTTTTGCGTACCTGCACAGATCATTCAGAAAGCGCTAGCATTGAATATACAAGTGAATAATATTTCCTGCAGATGAAATAAAAAAAAATTGTGCCACTATAGCTGGTGCTTTTACGGTCAGTAAAATTAGGATCACACAGCCATTTGAAGCATTGGAGGACAATCTTCTTCCCCCGCTGGGTCAGTAAATCAACCTTCAGTGCTGGCAGGAAGGCTGCAAGGCATGAGAAATGGGGCTGCCTCACAGAGGAAAGATAGCCAGGGTTCCTCTCTCTGCACACACTTTCTCTTCAAAGTCAAGTTGCCTTGGTCAACATCAGAAAAAATATAGCAGTCTTCTCCTTGATCCTTTTGTGTTGCTATTAAAATAATTCTTAGGAATTCACATGACCCTTTTCACTTCCGATAAGCAGACTTCAGACTCCAAAAGCTGGCCGAAACAGCCAACACATGGAAATCACAGAAACTGCGGAATCAAAATTGAAAAAAAAAAAAATTAAAAAATGTCAATAAACAATTCCTTTAGGCTCCTTCACATATATTCACAAGCATTCTGCCATTACTGTTCAGAGATTTAATTCCATGCTTTAGAAAACAAGCATATGAGTTATGGGCTCCTCATACCAAGGAAGATTAGAGTAGCTTCAGGAAATGTCATACAGACTATTAAAAAAAGTTGGTAAGGTGGGAAATGGAAGAGGAGGTAAAAGCAGTTGTATGCTCAAGAGATGACATTTTTACACCTTTAGAGTAGTTTTGTTTTCATCATCCTGTAGCACCTGCAAAATACCATTTACCCCAACTCAAGCACTGGAAATTCATTAAAGACTAAGCAGAACTTGGCGATACCCTAGCATCACTAGCAGATGGAAAAGAGAATTTGGGACCTTGACAGGCTGGTGCAAATCAGCATGAAACCTTTGAAATTAAAGTTTGAAATTCACAGCCCTTTGTATTCTATTTCATTTGAAAATGAAATTGCTTGCTTAAAATATTGCTAAGATGGACAAACTATGGCACACGGACTTTGGTGTTGAGTAGAAAAATGCCTCTTTCCAAATGGAAATAGGCCAATTATTTTGGAGTGCAATTGTAAAAAAATCAAAGAAACCAACAAACCGTTTATGCATGCTATGGCTGCAAACATGCCAGAGTCCCTCAGCAGAAAATGTGAATAAGGCAAGAACTAGGATAGAGCAAAATCAAAGACGCAGAAACATGGAATATTTTATTGAAAAGCTGTGCTGAATAAGCTATGGGTACTCATTCAGAGGCTTCAGAGATACCTGTCATTAGGATGTGGGGCGCTGCCAGCTGAGCAGCATCAGGTCCCTGGGCAATGTTTTTCAGAAAATTGGAAAGGTAAGAATCAGAAGGAAGGTAGAAAGAGGACATGTAGACAGGGGGGCTCGCCCCAGCACAGCTCATGCCAGATGGGTGCTAGTCTCCTGCTGCAGTCCCTGTGCAGCCAGTCACTCTGGAAAATCCCTACCAGGAGCGAGCGTCCCCAGAACCTTACACGTGGACACAGAGCAGTCAAAAGCCATGGAGGTGGCAAAGGTCTGGAGACCTTCATGCAGCATGATGATACAAAGGTGGTGGGATCCCACCTTCGAGGCCACTTGGCAGGCCAAGAGGGACACTGCTGTTGCTTTTCCAGCACGGATGCAGAGTCACGTGGCACTGAGGGCTTGTCTACCTTCACATGGAAAGCTAGTTGATTCAACATCTTAAGAGCTCTGCTTAAGATCTTAGAATCACAGAATCATCAAGGTTGGAAAAGACCTCTGAGATCCTCAAGTCCAACCGCCAACCCAACACCCCCAGGCCTCCTAAACCATGTCCCAAAGTGCCATTCCTACACGTTTTCTGAACGCCTCCAGGGATGGTGACTCCCCCGCCTCTCTGGGCAGCCTCTTCCAGTGCCTGAGCACTCTTTCAGTACAGAAATTTTTTCTAATATCCAGTCTAAACCTCCCCTGGTGAAACTTAAGGCCATTTCCTCTCGTCCTATCAATAGTAACTTGGGAGAGGAGACCAACACCCACATCTTAAGACCTGGGAACTTTTTGCTGCTTTATCTCCAGCAGCAGCACCGAGGTCAAGCCTCCGGAAATGTAAAACCCCTCTCGGGGTAATCCTGCGGAAGGTAACACGGCCCCACTGCAGCTGGAGCCCGCTGTGGAGGCCGGCGGGGCGGAGAGCAACGGGAGCGGGGCCGGCGCGCCAGGGTCGCCATTTCGTGCTCGCAGCCCTGCCGGGGGGCGGCGCCATTTGCT
>WEKW01031058.1:76642-146027 GCA_013389905.1 Sula dactylatra
GGACGGCGGCGGCGGCGGCCGGCCTGCGGGGCTCGCCCTCCGCCCCTCCGCCTGCGTGTGCCACCTGTTAGGCCGGGGGCGTGGGGAGAACCAGCAGTGCGCTGCCTTGGGGGAACGGGTATGTGTTCTGGTATTTAATTTGCAGGTGGATTTATTTACTTACGTACATAAAAATATGTGTTTGTGTGTGAAGGATCAGACGGTTTTGATGGGATGCTTCCGAAGCGTGCGTGTGCGTTTAACTATACCTGATCTGAGCTCAGAAATCGTAGCTTTATGTTGTCCTCTGTGTGCGTGTACATATATTTGGATATCTATGTATCCAAAGAATGTGAGGATATTACTCTTGCCGGGTTGGTCTCCAGTCTTCTCTCAAAGTGCGTGTTTGTTACAGCCTAAACATATATTTGTGTGTGACTGGTGAGTGTGGTGCTGCTGTGTAGTGTGGGAAACGCTTTGTCAGATTGCATTCTGAGCAGTAGAGCAGAGCTTAGAAGAAAATACCATGTGTGATTTTTGTATCACCGCAGTTTTGGGTGCTATACAAAACCAGAAGACTGTTCTACCATTCCGCTGGACCCCCTCCAGGAGCATATCACAGATAACCTATGAATAATCAGATAGTTGAGGGAACAAAATGAAGCACAAAGTGTTTTGCCCTCTGTACCTCGCTATCCGTTTGTGCTGTAGGAACGCTCTGTGTTCCTCCTGCTGGCTGCATGACAAGATAGTGGAGTTGATATAGGACATACCGGCTTTTAAATTCTTTGGGGTAGGTTCTGTATCTGCCTTTGCCTTTATAATATTTTGTAGTAGGAGAGCGATCCTCAGCCACGCAACTCTAATAGATGTTTGTTTTGTTTAATTATCCACTCCTTGTGTTTGGCAAGGTTGACTGTTGCAGTTGATATTTCACAATTAGGCATTGTCTTGAGCCAAATCTGAATTGTTAAAATCCTGACATAATACAAAGTTAGTAGGTGATACTGTCCGTACTCATTTTGGTAGCTGAGATGGTGGGGGTTGAGCTGCTCAGCATGTTACACGTCTAATTGTCTGTTGAATGGTGCAGGTGAGGTGAGAGTGCATGTGTGCAAGCTTCATGGGCCGATGCTTTTTCCTTAAGCATAAAGCAATTGAAAATGCAGCATAGCCTGGATTTTACATTATTGAAGCCAACTGGAGTTAAGGTTGTGGTCTGTGGAGGAGGCTGTGCTCTGGGGATGCTTGCCCAGTTTAGCCTTTCCCCGCCTTTTCTTTCAGGGGAGTACTGTGGTGGAGGGCTGGAGGTGCACTTCTGTAACACTTTTGAAAACTTCAGGTTCCGCAGAAAACACATGGAAATATGAATCTGTAACATCTGCACTGGTTGCCTATCAGTGAGCTGCAATTCTGTCCATTCTAATTAGCTGCGTGGAGCAGAGAAATTTTGCAACCTGGAGATGCTGTAGTTTAGTTCAGCTTTGCATACAGCTGACCTCTCACCGTGTTGGTTTTGGATGCCGTCAGAGCAGGCTGCTAATTTAAATGATGTGGAGATGGGGAAGTTTCCATGGACAGGTTTCTGAACCTGCTAGCGAAATCTCCAGCAGGAATGCTTTAAAACAGTTGATTCCCTCTCTTCCCCATATGCACAGACATGTCTGTTTCAGGTGGAGCCCCTCAGACCCTTTCCAGCTGTACCTTCTGTGATGTTGAATAAAGTAGGCTTTCTGTGGGCTTCTTCACATATTGGTTGTACGGACTTTGCTTATAGATCTTTCATTTAAGAAAGCATGGGGTGATGCTTTATGTTTGCTAGTTTTGATAGTGGTGCTAAATGTATATCCTTAGTAGGAAATTGGTGATTAAAGGTGCAATTGTGATCAAGTGCTGTATATCCAGCAGTCTCCGATTTCGGTGCTGCAGAGGAAACACAGAACCACTGGAATGGATATTGTACCCATGGGGAGAAATCCTTCTTACTGTCAGGCAGTTAGCTTTCAATTTCTGCCACAAAGTGTCTTTCTGCACAAATTTATAATCTAATTGAACTGCAGATAGAGTTGCTTTTCCATTTAAGTACCTAATCTCTTACTGAATGGTACCAGGGTATGACTGCTGAGTGTTTTTCAGGGTGGTGTGGCTTTGTACTGAGCAGATAGGAATTCAGTCAATCCAGTTGGAGGTAATATGAATGTGGTTAGCCTGTGCCAGTTTTCAGCTAGTTAACCTTGATGAAGGGGCAGTTTAGTGGTTGTTTCCTGTCCTAATGCATTTTCCTTGATGTATCTGGCCTCTCTACAGTTTATTAACTCTTGCATGTTACAAGGAGTTCCACTGGTTAAATACAGATGGATTTTAAAGAAATAAAATGTGCTCAGTCATCCAAGGTGGGGCTCCAGAGGCTTGCATTTTAGGGGAGTGTGTGTGTACGTGTGCTTTATCTGTTTATAACAAGCAAGTAGTTTTCTGAACAGCAGAGTTAATGCGGGTTTCTGTGAATTTGTGTCTTCAGGTCAAACAAGGATTTTTCCATTGTCTTTGCAGGTGCCTCTACATTTTTTTCCACGTAGTCCCCTCTTTCCACAGACTGCACTGATGGTGTGACACGTGGGATACCATTTTCAGTTATAGAAACTGATTGATGCGTTTTTTGGGGGTGGGCCTGTAGAAGTTCAGATTGCGGTTTTGCCTTCTCTGGCTTGGCTGTATTTACAGAAGTGGTAGGAACTTAACTCTTGGTAATCTGTTCTTCCTTGGTTGAAATCAGTCAGTGGCTTAAAGGGTGCTGTAGTAAAAAAAGGGATCTATTTACACAGCAGTTAGGTAAGCTTTTTTTCTGCAGGAGGTCAGACTAACAATGGACATAAAACTTGGCATGGTCATGTGGGTGAAAAGACTTCCCCCCACCCCGCCCCCTTTCTTAGCCAAGAAAATTTACTCATTTCTCTGCTTTTATATCAGCTCACAAGATTTCAAGTCTAGAAATGGATGTACAGCATCCAACTGCATTGAGTCTTTTCTTGAAGGTGATAAAATAGCAAGACAGAAATGGAGAGAGTGTTTATGTACTTCACTTGCAAGATTTTGGCTTTTCTGGCTATCTACTGTTGTACCCACACCACTTTATGCAAGCCTTTTTCCTACAGTGCCTGTGATTGTATCTCAGGCAGTAGCTGGGTGTTCAATACTCTAATCTCAAATATGGTCAGTGAGCTTTGTTGACATTAGGACTTACATTGCTTGAGCTAGTCTCTGCCAATCAATCTGTGAACAGCCCTTGAAGGCTATCATAAATTAGATGGACTTATGTAACTTCTAAGTCTGGTTTTATAACACCATAGTCTTTTAATACAAAAATAGTACCTAAAATACTAGCACATCTACAAGTGTCACACTGTTTCTTCTGCTCTGTGGTATATTGTTAATTACTGAAGGTAATATCAATCACCTGAAGGCCACAAAACAGAAAGTTCACTTTTCAGTGAAGTGTGTTCCAGAGAACTTTTGCAGTAAAACTTAAATTTTAATGTCGTAGTTTTGCATTGTCTTCCTTCACAATGTTTTCATTGTGGGTACTATTACTGCTGTAATGTCAAAGTAAAATATTGTAGTTGATTTAATTGCAACAGTTCAAATTGCACTGGACAATAAATAACATAAAAGCCTTTGCTACCCTTTTGTAGCTGGCATTGCTTTGGCTGAAGCTGTAAACTTGTTTCAAGACAACCTCACATTTTAAGTGGCAGCTGGTCTCTATTTTGGAGATAGCAAGTGTCTGCAGCTTCCTTTGAACTGTGAATGTCTCTGTGTTCAGCACTTCTGAGATCAGTGTCCAGGGTTCCCACATATTTACAAACTTGGGTCCTCTGGATGTGCAAATACTAGCTTTGATGCTTAGGTAGAGATCAAGTTACAAGAAAAGTTGATTTGTTTTTTAAGTATTAGATAGTAAATACCACTATTAATTGCAAGGGTTCACGTATCATAAATGAGATCTCCTAAATCCTGACACTGACTTGAATGGCGTCATTACTTTGTCCCATGAAATTTTTCTTGAACAAGAAGAAGAAAAAAACCAAACCAACCCAGTACTTAGCCTTGACAATCTGTGAAAGACTCTGAATCTTGTGGGTTCAAATTGTAGGGCTTTCTCTGCAGCAATGAGAGAATGGGTTTTTTTCCTACTGAAGGTCGAGACTTTTACAAGAATTACTATAGTTCAGGAAATGGCACTCAAGGAAAAATTGTCAAAACCCTAAGAATTGCGGTACAACAATGATGATTTGAATCAATTAATAGTTCCTTTTTATTTTTGAGGGCTTATAGTTTAAGTGGAGAAAAAAAAATACTCTTAGTTTCAACCCAGTGTTATAGCAAAGCTGTTGTTGTAGTTCTAGTATAGTCATCTTTGACCTTGAACAAGTGCAAAATAAATAAATTATTGTGTTCCGTGCACTTATGTGATCCAGCTTCAGCTATCTATGTGAGTGTCTTTCTTCTAACTCTCCTTAGAACTTACTCAAGTTTCTCCAGAAGTATCAGCCCTCACCTGCAAATTGCACTTCTGCTGCAAAAGGATGCCTCGGTATCTAGTTGGAGCCTGCTGTGCAGTGCAGCCTGCTGTATTTATTGCTTTCTGTCATGCTACTTGAACTAGGAAGGGGATCGAGACCACACAGCGTTGTTACGCAGGCCTTCAGTCAGCTGTCGGACAGTAACAACTTTAAGCTCTGCAAGCTTGAAAAAAATTTGTACCACCTTTTCTGTGCGTGTACGTCTCCTTTTTCCAGGCAGTCTGCGAA
The DNA here is from genome assembly GCA_013389905.1 of Sula dactylatra. Classification (NCBI taxonomy): domain Eukaryota; kingdom Metazoa; phylum Chordata; class Aves; order Suliformes; family Sulidae; genus Sula; species Sula dactylatra. Next base: position 81,430 of record WEKW01031058.1, read on the forward strand.
ACCTCTCTTTTCCATCCAAAGATCAAAACTACTGTTATGTACACCCATTGAGTAGTTTTCTTCTGTGGTCTGTTTTCCTGTTGTAAAAATAGTTAAATACTGGAAGAAGGTAGGTAGAGAAATTCTGAAATACCCTTCATGGAAGGCTTAGGACAGGTTAGATAAAAATGCAAAGGAGGATGTAAGGACGATTTGTCTTGCCTCTGGGCCATGGAAGGCACAAGATACCTTCAAGCTCTCCCTTTCCAGGTCTCACATCATTTTCACTGCAGACTACATATTTGATGATAGCAGAGAGAATTGATAAGTGAGGCCATGTTCTTGTGAAAATGGAAAACAATGTTGTCCAATAGAGAATGTTGTCCAATAGTTTGCCTCTCTTCTGAGGGGAGATTTTTCTACGTCCCTGGCCTGTCAGTGGGGAGTGCAGGGCTCTCGGATGTCTAATGATCTTACTCTGAGCTAGTAACTTACTGAGGAAAGTTTTTGAGGACTGGGTGCCCCCTCCCTGTTGGTCTGGCTGACTTCAGGGCTATGGAAATGTCTGTATTGCAAATTAAGTAGTAACAATCCTGAATTATTCTGACCTTTTCCCACTTACTATTGTATGCCATAATATGATTTAAATCCTGACACTAATAATGTTTTTTTTAATTTCTCAGCAGAGCACTTCCAGCATTCATTGGTGTTTTTTAAATATTTTTTTCCCTGTAAATAATTCTTGACACCATATAACCCTGCGAAGTGTCTCACCTTTAGGTTTTCCACTGTTGTTTGCTCTCTCCACAGCAGCTGTAATAAAGGCTACTTAAATCCTATAGAATAAAATTACTCCTTCCATAAAACGCTGCTGTTTTGTTTTCATTTGTCCAGTTGGGTCACTTAGCAGTTGACAGAGCTGTTGGTGCCAGTGGAGCGCGTAGTCCATCCAGTATAACACAGCAGGGTATTTTCGGCTATTCATTTTGTTGTTTTATCACCATTAACTTGCTGTTTGTGCCCTGAATTTGACCAAGGAAATTGATTTAGAGTTGGGACTTAATGCCAATGTAATACCAGCCTTCAACAAGACCTGTGGGAACCCCTCTGAGTAAAGCAGAGAGTTGTTTGCAGTTATAGCTATATCCTGTAGCTGCAAGAACTTTCCATCAGTAGTCATGGTTTTGTTTTCAAGTATAGGTGCCTGTTGTTAGAAAACTGTGTGAGAGAGGAAGGTGACTTTGCACAGGTCATAAGCATTGATGACTGTGCGATATCTACCACATCTGCCAAAGGGCTTGAAAATTATCCCCTTGATTTAGATGCATAACCTGTGGCTGTCTTGATGATGTGTGATCATACAGTACCTGTTAATGTTAGAATTCCTAGTGCCTGCACTTATCCCAAGTTTTGCCCTGTGTTATTAGGAACAAATGCTACTGTCGTGAAGTTCTGTTTTTCTTTCTTCTGCAGTATTAATACAATGTTAATGCTCAGCTATTAGCTAACTGGCTCAGGTATTAATGTGGATACAATAGCTGATGAAATAACTAATTTGAATTCTTCAAGAGGGGTAGATTTCTTGAAGGATTGTCTTGTATTGTGTTTAATAGAAACGTTGACATATATGTGTGTGTGTATAGACACTTTCATTAAGTGTAGGACCACCAAATCAGTAATGTGTTCATTTACTCAGCCATCCTGCTTTTTATAAGAGATGTTACCAGTTCAAAAACAGGGGTTTTGCTTTAGCTGAGGGTTGAGTTTCAGGTGCTGTTTCAGTATTTCTTTTGGCATGTTGCCTAGCTGTGCTAATGACCAGAAGGGCAAGGAGGTGAGAAGCCCCTGCTTGCCTTTCCCACCGATGCCAGTGTGGCTGGGCCGGCGATCAGGTCCCTCACTCTCCTGGAGGTTTCTGCTGATGGGCATTGCTCTCTGGCCACTTTCACAACACCTCTTGTTCCTGTCTCTGACTTTGTTAGTGTGAAGGGATCCTGCTACACCTTTTGTAGGACACCAGTGTACTGCCTTGTGCTGTATTTGCTGTTCTGCAGCTCTAGGATTTGAATGTATTCCCAGATACAGGTAATTCAGTCTGTACATGTTTTTACTGTTATAGCCCTGGCCTAATAATGTGTAGGAGGTGGCAATACAGTTCTGTGTGGCTGACCTCTTTCTCTCTCTCAGGGAGAAAATTACTTAAGTCTGCATTAAAGTCTGAGTGAACCAAAATGCAGAGTAAGGTTTGGGGTGGAGGAGAGGGGGACAATATAGGCAATTCCTTTTCCTTGCAAAGCTGTTGTATTTCATGTGTTACCTACCAAAAGATGTTGTGGTCCTGATCAGTAAGTGCATATATTTAGAAGATCATGAAGTTGAAATGCTTGTATTGAGGGATCGGTTCAGTATTCCATCTTCTCCTGTTGGCTAGAGCACTGCCAAAAGCTGCCAGCTGGAACAGAAAAACATGGCTTTCAGAGGAAGGCAATGTATAATGCACATATATTTTTACCATACCTGCCTATACATTTCTCAAGGCTCCCATCCCTCGTCTAGCTAAGAGTGCAAGTCAGACTTGAACTAAGAGCCAAGAAATTCCAAAGTCACTACCAGCAGTGCTGTCTGCTTGTATTGTTACAAAAGTAACAGGCTTTGTGATGTCAGTGAAGGATAGAGATTCAGCTAGAAAATTAGTCTTGTGGCTTTAGTTATCTTTAACTGCTGGAATCTCATGGCTGGCTGCCGCCTTAAATTTTAATGTCTCTTGTGTTTGTGTGATGAAACTTGCATGTGTGGCAAACAGTACAATATCATGGGGAAGATAAGAGGAGCATTGCATGCATACACTGCAGCAGTGTGTACTCTCTTAACTGTTTAAGAAAGCATGCAGTTTCTGGTAGTTATGTTCTTATCTGTGGATCAGAAGCTGTGCGCTGAATTGTGATCACATGTGCTTTGTGTCTGAGCTTGATGCTAATATCAGGAAATGCAAGCTAGTTTTGCAAGCTAGTTTTGCAGTGAATGAAAGCTCTTTTATTACATGGAAATGAAACATCAATAGATGTGTAGCCACAGAGAAACACGGAAGGACACAGTGCTGCTTCTGTGCATCTACTAGTGTATCCTCACATGGTATGTCCCTTAAAGATTCAATGAAGATTCTGCATGCAGTCCAAAGTCTGGCATTTTGTAGCTTTGCTAACTCGTATTTTCTTAATATAAATTAAAAAAATAACCCATGACTATTTGCTACAAGTACTTGTGTGTCTGAACTCAGGACAAGTAATGCTGCAAAAATCTGCGTTGTTTGCATGGTCTCTCAGTGGTGGTTTTTTTTTAGTGTTTCTAGAAGTAATCGTGGACTCCTCAGTCAACTCTTCTGTAGGATACAGAGGCTGCTACTTGTCTCCTTTTAGTGACAGAGAGATAGTAAAGTTGGCCTTGCAGAAGAAAAAGGCCTATAAAATAAACAAAATTATTTTTCTCCCTTCTGATCAGAGTTAATTCTGACCTCGTGGTGTTCTGATACCAAGCCTGATGCATTTTTCCTTAGGCTAAAGTACTGAAAATCTCTTTTAGGCATCTGGTCCATTTGGCTGCTTCTGGGAATGAGTGAAGGTTACAGCAAATGCACAATATCTCAGAAACCTGAGTTCAGTAATAAGCTATTCTGCAAATCACAATTTTTGGTGGCTAACAACTTTTCCAAATCTAGACAGATTTCTGTAGAAACAGGAGAGGTTCTGTGTGCAATTATCGTCTTGCCATAGTATCTTCCCTCCCCCTCATTCTGCTGAGGTATTTGGGGTATATGTGTTAGTAAGTTGGAAATATTTATTAGGTTGTCCATCCTAACTATGTTCCTCTGTTCTCATTCTCAGAAGCAACAGAAACGTTCCCCCCAAAACTGTTGAAAGGTGAAGATTATACAAAACTATATGCTCTGTACGGCTCTCTGGTTTAGTTTGAATGTTCTGAAATAAAACACTAAATAAAAATAACCACTTTGAGTAACATGTTAGAATAAATGTGCAGATGATCAGCATAGGCAGGTGTATGCTAGTGGGTTCAGCTGGAAAGGCTTAAGAAAATATCTGTTTTCAACTGGAGATCACTGTCTGAATAGCTGAGAGCCAGGATAGATTCACCAAGGGAAGTCATGCTTGACCAACCTCTTAAGTAATTTCATTATGGAACTCTGGCTTGGTAGATGAGGGGAAGACAGTGGATATTGCCTACCTTGACTTCAGTAAGGCTTTTGACACTGTCTCTCATAACATCCTTGTAGAGAAACTGTTGAAGTATGGTCTGGATAAGCAGACAGTAAGGTGGATTGAAAACTGGCTGAATGGCTGTGCCCAGAGTGAGATGGTCAGTGGCACAGTCTAGTTGGAGGCCAGTAACTAGCAGTGTAGCCCAGGGGTCAGTGCTGGGTCCAGTCCTGTTTAACATCTTTATTAATGATCTGGATGATGGGGCAGAGTGTACCCTCAGCAAGCTTGCAGATGACACAAATCTGGGCGGAGTGGTGGATAGGCCAGAGGGTCATGCTGTTATCCAGAAGGACCTTGACAGGCTGGAGAAACGTGCTGACAGGAACCTCATGATGTTCAGCAGGTGGAAGTGCCTGTGGGGAACAGCTCCATGGGGACCATCCAGTTGTAAAGCAGATTGGCAGAAAAGGACCTTGGGGTCCTGGTGGACACCAAGTTGACCATGAGTCAGCACTGTGCCCTTGCTGCAAAGAAGGCTAATGGTATCCTGAGCTGCATTAGGAGGAGCATTGGTAGCTGGTCAATGGAGGTGATCCTTCCCCTCTACTCAGCACTGGTGAGGCCACACCTTGGGTACTGTGTCCAGTTCTGGGCTTCCCAGTACAGGACAGATACAGAGCTATGAGGGTGATTAAGGCACTGAAGCATCTATCTTATGAGGAAAGGCTGAGAGAGCTGGAGCTGTTCAGCATGGAGAAGTCTTGGAGGGAACTCTTCAGTGTTTACAAATACCTGGAGGGAAGGTGTAAAGAAGATTGAGCCACATGGTGCCCCATGACAGACTAGCGGGCAACAGGCGCAAACTGAAAGACAGGAAGTTCCCTCTGAACATCAGGAGACATTTTCCCACTGTGAGTGTGACCAAGTACTGGCACAGGTTGCCCAGAGAGGTGGTAGAGTTTCCATCCTTGGAGATGCTTGGATCTGTCTGGACATGGTCCTTGGCAGCCTGCTCCAGGTCGCCCTGCTTCAGCAGCTTGGGTAGACAAGGTGACCTCCAGAAGTCCTTTCCAACCTCAACCATTCTTTGGATTGATTGTGTGAGTCTGCATAGTTCATTTCAGTGCAAATTGAAACTGCATTTGCAACACCTCTACAGTAAAATAAAAAGAGAATGCTCTGCATTGTAGGACCTTCAGGACAGACTTAAACACTCTTCCCCTCCTATGCTGAAGTGCTCATTTCTGTTCAGTTGATGATGATGCTGTACCCTGACACTGCCTAGGGCTCTGCCATTTCAGTGGCTGCATTCTAAGCGGAACATTTGGAATGACTTGGCTTAAAAAATAAGAACTTTTGGGCTTTTTGTCTGTTACAAAAACAGATAACTTTAGAGTTGATGGAAGAACAGAAGATCAATTGCGGGACACAAGACAGTAAAAAATGGCCCTGTTGCTAAAGAGTTTGTATCATACAAGTAGTACCTGGAAGCATCCCGACAACCTGTTGCTCTTTCTAAGGTAAAGCCTTAATAAATTAGTCCTATTCACTATGGAGGAGCACAGCTATGTATATTCTGTCAGCAATTGCTTCCTGAGAGAACATCTAACTGCAGATATCAAAATAGTGTCATACTAGAAGCAGTGTAGCATTGTTATGTGGTGTGTTTTGGGGTTTTTTGTGACACTTTCTTGTGATCAGAGATAATATTTCTAATTCTGCAGCATATGAATTAATTGGGAGACTAGCTTACTCTTCAGCATTCTGGCAGCTTTACAGCTGCCTTATGAAGGGGACTTCCCATGCAATCATAGAGTCATAGAATGGTTTGTGTTGTCCTTAAAGATCATCTAGTTCCAACCCCCCTGTCATGGGCAGGGACACCTTCCACTAGACCAGGTTGCTCAAAACCCCATCCAATCTGAACTTTGAGTACTTCCAGGAATGGGGCATTCACAAATTCTCAGGGCAACCTGTTCCAGTGCCTCACCACCCTCATAGTGAAGAATTTCTCCATGTATCTAATCTAAATCTGCCCTCTTTCAGTTTAAAGCCATTACCCCTTGTCCTATCACTACGTGCCTTTTTAAAAAGTCCCTCTCCAGCTTTCTTGTAGGTCCCCTTCAGGTACTGGAAGGCTGCTATGAGGTCTCCCTGGAGCCTTCTCTTCTCCAGGCTGAACAACCCCAACTCTCGTAGGAGAGGTGCTCCAGGCCTCTGATCATCTTTGTGGCCCTCCTCTGGACTCGCTCCAACAGTCCGTGTCCATCTTATGTTGGGGACTCCAGAGTTGAATGCAGTATTCCAGGTGAGGTCTCACCAGAGCGGAGTAGAGGGGAAGAACCACCTCTCTCAACATGGTGGTCATGCTTCTTTTGATGCAGCCCAGGATACAGTTGGCTTTCTGGGATGCAAGTGCACATTGCTGGGTCATGTTGAGCTTCTCATCAACCAACACCCCCAAGTCCTTCTCCTTAGGGCTGTTCTCAAGCCATTTTCTGCCCAGCCTGTATTTGTGCCTGGGATTACTCCGACCCATGTGCAGGGCCTTGTATTTGGCCTCGTTGAACTTTGTGAGATTTGCATGGGTCCACCTCTCAAGCCTGTTGAGGTCCCTCTGACATCACATCCCTTCCCTCCAGCATGTCAACCACACCACACAGCTTGGTGTTATCAGCAAACTTGCTGAGGGTGCACTCAAATCCCACTGTCCCTGTCACCAACAAAGATGTTAAACAGTACCAGTCCCAATATCAGCCCCTGAGGAACACCACTCATCACTGGTCTCCACTTGGAGATTGAGCCATTGACTGCAACTCTTTGAGTGCAACCATCCAGACAATTTCTTATCTACCGAGTGGTCCATCTGTCAAATCTGTGCCTCTCCAATTTAGAGACAAGGATGTCATGTGGGACAGTGTCACATGCTTTGCACAAGTCCAGGTAGGGGACATCAGTTGCTCTTCCCTTATCCACCAACACTGTCGTAGAAGGCCACCAGATTTGTCAGGCATGATTTGCCCTTAGTGAAGCCATGCTGGCTGTCACCAGTGGCCTCCTTATTTTCCATGTGCCTTAGCATAGTTTCCAGGAGGATCTGCTCCATGATCTTGCCAGGCATAGAGGTGAGACTGACAGGCCTGTAGTTCTCTGTGTCTTCCTTTTTCCCTTTTTAAAAATGGGGGTTATGTTTCCCCTTTTCCGGTCAGTGGGAACTTCACCGGACTGCCACGACTTCTCAGATATGATGGATAGTGGTTCAGCAGCTTTATCTGCCAGTTCCCTCTGGACCTGCAGATGCATCTCATCAGGTCCCGTGGACTCATGCACATTCAGGTTGCTTAGATGGTCTTGAACCTGATCTTCTCCTACCATGGGCAGTTCTTCATTCTCCCAGTCCCTGCCTTTGCCTTCTGCAGCTTGGGCAGTATGGCTTGAGCACTTGCTGATGAAGACTGAGGCAAAAAAGTCATTGAGTACCTCGGCTTTCCCCCTATCCCAAGTAACCAGGTCTCCCATTTCCTTCCAGAGAGGGCCCATATCTTCCCTAGTCTTGCTTTTATCACCAGTGTAGCTACAGAAGCTTTTCTTGTTGCCGTCGACATCCCTGGCCAGATTTAATTTCATTTGGGCTTTAGCTTTCCTAACCTGATCCCTGGCTGCTCAGACAATTTCTCTTTACCTGTCCTTGCTTCCACACTCTGTAGGCTTCCTTTCTGTGTTTGAATTTGTCCAGGAGCTGCTTGTTCATCCATGCAAGCCTCCTGGCATTTCTGCCTGACTTTCTCTTTGTTGGCATGCAGTGCTCCTGAGCTTGGAGGAGGAGATCCTTGAATATTAACCAGTTTTCTGGGGCCTCTCTTCCCTCCAGGGCTTTGTCCCATGGTACTCTACCAAGCAGATCCCTGAAGAGGCCAGAGTTTGCTTTACTGAAGTCCCAGGTGGTGAGCTTGTTGTGTGCCCTCCTTGGCGCCCTAAGGATCTTGAACTCCACCATTCCATGGTCACTGCAGCCAAGGCTGCCCTTGAGCTTCACATTCCCCACCAGCCCCTCCTTGTTCATGACCACAAGGTCCAGCATAGCATCCCTCCTCATTGGCTCCTCTGTCACTTGGAGAAGGACGTTATCATCAACGCATACAAGGAACCTGGATTGCTTATGCCCTGCTGTGTTGTCCCTCCAACAGATATCAGGGTGGATGAAGTCCCCCATGAGGACCAGGGCTTGTAAACATGAGGCTGCTCCTATCTGTCTATAGAGGGCCTCATCCACTCAGTCTTCCTGGCCAGGTGTCTTGTAGCAGACCCCCCCTATAATGTCACCTGTCCCTGCCCTCCCTTTAGTCCTGACCCATAAGCTCTTGGTTGGCTCCTTATCCATCCCCAGACAGAGCTCCATGCACTGCAGCTGGTCATTGGCATACAGGGTGACATCCCCTCCTTGTCTCCCCTGCCCGTCCTTCCTAAAGAGCTCGTACCATTCCATTCCAGCACTCCAGTCATAGGAGCCACCCCACCATGCCTCTGTGATGCCAATAAGATCATAGCCCTGTAGGCGTGTACACGTCTCTTGTGCACATCTCTTAACGCCTCTTGTTTATTCCCTATGCTATGTGCGTTTGCATAGAGGCATTTAAGTTGCACCCACCCCAATGAAGCTGATTTACTGGATGGAGTGGCTGGAATTCCTTTGTGCTGCTCTTCGGGTGCTTTTGTTGGTGTTGGATAGAACAAAGGTCACAAAAGTCAAGTTGCATTTTAAATCAGGTATCAGACTTTTTGGAAAGTTAATATAGTCGTCTTTCCTGGGTTTGCAAGGAGCTTGCCCAATGTCTTTTGTACTTGGGACTTGTTTTTAAATCTAATTTTTTATTTTCTTTCTCTCTCTCTTTTTTTTTTTTTTTCCTTGCTTTAGTGTTGTTCTGTGGTCATTTTGCTTACGCCGTGAGCAGAGTTAGTGCTCACACCACAGACCTGAGGAGAGGTTGTGAGAGTCCAATACTCTCTGACCAGGTTCTTTTAGATATTCCATGTGTAGAGGGTGTAATATTTAATATCAGATTTACTTATCTGGAGATAATTGATGTGTCATGGGATTTCTGATTTAGTGGAACAATGCAGAATATACTGAAATCACAATGCAAATGTACACTACACTTGGCAAAATACAGCAATGTCAGTATACTGAAAGTTCAGTTGCAATACCAGTGTGATTCCCATTACTGGTCTCTCTAATGAGCTCACAGATGCAGTGCTGGGCATCCTCTGTCAGTGGGAAGGAACATGTGGGTTGAAGCCCCATTGCTCTCTTCAGAATGCTTTTGTTAGTTGGTCAGTTTTTATGCCCTGTATTGGGCTGAGCTATGTATTCACTTCCCCCATGCTGGTCTGGCTAGCTCTGAGAGACCTGCACACTCTTTAATAAACTAAATGGGAGAAATATTTACACCATCAGTTGATCCACTCAGCTGTGTGATAGGTGTTTAACAACACCTATGGCCTAAAACAAAGGCCAACCTCTGGTCCCCTTTGTGTTGAGATAAGTACAGGGTTTGCTTTGCAAAAGTTGTGGTCCCTCACACCCTACCTTATTTCCTGAGCTCCCTGGGCACATTGCCCTTGTCCGTCTCCTCCCAGCCTTCTTCCATTGCAGGGGTTTATTGGTCAGTCACAAAAGTACAAGTTGTAGATCACGGTGCAGCTGCTCCTGTGCTTTACAGACATGCTGCCTATAAAAGATCCTTTCTCAGAGAGCAGAAGTAAGCCGCTGAGCTGCTAGGGTTTCTACTCTAGCTCATTCAGCCTTAGTAAGTGTAGCATGTCTAAGTGACTTCCTTCTTCCCTTTGCAAGGGAAAAAAGCAAGATGTTCTTTCACCATATAAAATTGTGTGGTAAGGAACCTGCCAAGAGCAGCCAGTTAGCAGCATTTCTATCATACGCAGATATAGGCAGCTGAGATGCGAAAGGCATTACCTTTACCAAGTCACGTAATGAATGTCAAAGGGAATTGACTGGGATACTCTGCCTTGAGAAGGGCTATTCTCTGGAAAAAGCAATGCCTGTGTTTTCATTTACAGAAGTGTTTTCTGGTTAAGCCTCTATTTAGGATCCTTTATGTGGAGGGATTTGTGAGTTTGGCTAAACTAACTCTTTCCCTTGCATCAGTAATGTTGCTTTGAACTATTCATTTCGTAGTAGACCTATTTGTTGCTTAGGATGCCTTATTTGGAGAATTTGGTATCCTGGCAAGGAATGTCACCCTAGAAATTCTGGAGGAGTGTCTGTTTGCATTACCTTTATAGCTGGGAGAGAATAGCCTGAGGGCTGCCTCAAGAGCTGACTTAACGCTGCATGGATTTTTGCATGGGCAATACTGTCTGTGATTCCTCAGTTAAGGATACCTGCTGGTTTCTGTTTAAAGTGAGAGTAAAACCAGGGTGTGGATAATGGCGGACAGAATATATGTGGGTTTTGAGATACAGCAGCTCAAGCATGCACATATTTTGGGACATTTCTGCATCTCCAGAGAATGAGATTTCCAGGTAGGTAAATCGTTCTGTATCTTCAGCTTGCCTGATCTACTAAGTCATCCATCAAGAAGTCAGGAAGTAATAATAAAGGCTGCATTTAACCTGTCTATTGGCTGTTACTGTGACACTCTAATGCTCACATCTGACCTATTTTTTCCTGTTCTGTCTGTTGCAGTGCTTCATGGCCACAGCAGGGTACTAAACAATATTAGAGGAAACTGACCTTAAGACATACAATTTCCACGGAGCTGGTTGGAAAAGCAGTTGTCACTGCCTTCCTGGTGCAGCATGGCATTTGGACTTGGTGTTCTCTGCCTGTTACTATGGGCAATAACAGGTAGGAGTTTACTACTTGTGTGTCTGAGTCACACTGAACAAGTGAAGCAAATGCTCCTAGAGTGTGTATGCAGGTGTGAATGAAATATGTATAAGGCAAGAGCTGGGAAATCTTGTGGCTCCTCAGTGCAAAAAGTTCTTGTAAGGTACAGCTTCATAACCGGCAGTTGATTGCAATGGAGGGAGGCAGTTGTAGCTGTTTGGAGCCAATTGCAATAGGGCTGTTTCAGGGGAGATGCATGGGGCAAGAGGGGTAGTGGGAGAGCTCAGAGAGTTTTCCTTCTCTTTCTCGTGCAGGACAGCAATTTGAGAATGATGTATTGCTTGTATTCTAAGCTACCTTTTTTCTCTGAAGTATCATAGGATGGTTGACTTACAGGAAGCATAAATGCATTTGTTTACATCTCTCACCTCATCATCTACTCTACAGACATATGTTTCCTTTCAAAGACCACGGAAAAGTCCTCTAAGTTTCTGCTCCAGCCACAGAGCTAGGTAAATTATTTCCATAATCAGACAGATGAAGAATGATAGTAATTCTTAATACTGCCTCTGTGTCATAGGGAGACTTAATCTGGTGCAGGCAGTTTTGACATGGCAACTACAATATATGCAAACATGGGCTTTATTTCTTTAAAAGACAGTGTTTGAATTCTGGGCGTGGAGATACTGGCAGTATCTATATTAGCAGGAACTGAGAAAGTAATACTCAGTTATCTGGCTTTCATCTCCTGTTGTGTAAATAGGATTGGAAGTTTGATGAGGGAGAGCCTTGCTCATGTGCTAAGGCTTAACATTGACTACTGAATTTGGAAATGTTGGATGAAGGGGGATAAGCATTAACTACAGCTGTGCTTGTAGCTGGCTTGAAGTAGTCCTCAAGATCATCCTGAGGATCTCAGTACCAGGCTTTTTGAGGATAACATGGAGCTGAGTTTTTTGTTGCTGTTGTTTACAATAAGTATGCCTTTGTAAGTAAATAAAATGTTCTATGAGATACTGAGTACCTGCTGTAGGGTCCATGCTGCTATCGTTAGAAAAAAACCACAGTAACTTCAATAGGGGCAATAACCTGTGCTAAATACTGAATTTTGGCTGTAGAGAATGTCGCAGTTTTATGCTTTTGATAATGGTGTTAATTGTTAGCAGGCTAGAATATCCTCCATGTGCATATAGAAAGTCATGTTTTCATTCTTGAATTGCAATTTTGCTGCACTCTCTTGATTTATCTGAGAACATGACCATTACGCTCAGACTGCTGCTGGCTGTATTCCAAGCCTCTCCCTGTATCTCAGGTACCAGCACACAGTGTTTAGGGGCTAATACATACTAGTATCTTATATTATTTTAGTATAAATTTTAGTATTTATTTATTTCCGTCTTGATAATTTGCAGTATTTTCCATCCAACTAATATTAACTCTAAGTAAACTGGAAGGTACTTGCTGATTTCCAGGATATATTTGCTGCAATATATCAGTGGATGCTCACCTTTAAGTCAAAAGGACTTCTTTTTTGTGCAAGCTTTAAGGTGAATTGACTCAGGCTCAGGAAGCTGTTAGATGTTCATTCTGCAGTTTTTCTCTGCGCATGAGCTTGTGTTTCTAAAGGCTACTTTTTAAAAAAAAAAAAAAGTTTTGTTACCACTAATGAGAAGGCTGACTTAATACAAGAAAGGCTTGACATTGCATCATTGAGGGAGTAGAGGAATGGGCTCATTAGTGAATATCTTCAGAAGGATATTGAAGAATACGCTTTGGTTTGTCAAAAGAAATTGAAGTGGGCTACTCTCTCCTGTTTAGATGACATTTGTTTTTTTTATTTTGTGTGTGGTGCCTTTTGGCTACCACCGTTGCTGATGGGCTCAGCCTTGGCCAGCGGCAGGTTCCTCTTGCAACTGGCTCTGTCTGACATGGGGGCAACTTCTGGTGTCTTCTCACAGAAGTCACCCCTGCAGTCCATTTCTCTCTAACCCACAACTACAAAGCCTTGCCACATAAACCCAATACGGTGAAAAACAAAGCTGGAACACTAGACATATATCTACCACTGACGAATGTTTGTGCCTCTCCAGAGGCTCGAGCTGGATGTGGCAATAGGTAGTGTATACCATGTACCATGCCTCTCTCATTCAGCATCTCATGCAACTTGGATGATTCAGTTCCCAAACCTGTGGATGCAGCTCCTAATTTCTCCACATAGGCATTTCTTATAGTGTCAGTCTCATTTTACAGGCTTATATCCATTCATTGATGAAATCAGCTTATATTGAAATAGATTTTAATTTTTCTGGCCATTAATAAAAATCAGTAGTTTTTATGCTAATGCATCCAAAAATTATTGTTTCCTACGAGAGATAGAAGACATTGCTTTCCACCACAGAAACAGCAGTTCACTTTGCAACTGGGAGTCCAGCACCTTGGAATCAATTCAGTCTAGCTCTCATCTTGAGCAGGCATATTCTAATCTGGCACTTGAGGCACACCTTGCAAATACTGCTATTGAAATGCGTTTCTGCAAAACTAATAGCAGACCCTCATGGCTGACTCTCAGTTTTCTCATACTGTATGTTCATATTGTGGTGCTTTGTTGTGAGATTAGCCACTCCAAGAAAAATGCAAAGATGGATTGGCAGGTAATTGCAGTTACTGGTGATGGTGGTAAGTCTAGTCTCCTGTTTTTAACTCCATGTGGCCCATCCATAGATTACATGACCTCCCAGAGTCTTTGCTAGACATCACCAGTATTCCTTTCTTTACTCTAGGGGAGGGTTTTTCTAAATACATTACAATTTTCAACACATTTCACTACTGCTGGTCTTGAACTTTGAAGAATAAGAGGAATACCCTTTTCTTCCCATGTATCTAACACATGAAACACAGGCCAGGAGTGTCAAAGGACACTTTAAGCCTTTGAAATGACAGTGAAACCACTAGCCTGGGGTTGCAGTGCATTCATTCTTTCTTGTACTGCAGTGGATAGATGTTCTGGTTCACACTTGTCTTTCTGGAGAGACCAGATGGTGCAGTGCCTGATTCTGATCTCTGAAATTATAGTGAGTTATGCAGTATGCTGGGTTAGTTCATGTTGTCCATGTCTCTGCTGGAAACGGTCTGGTGTTTCCTCATGGAGGGGTGTAATGGCTGCACCCATGCATCTACCCTTCTGGTCTCCAACTGCAAATATCCATTGCCATTCATAGGACAGACGAGCCATCTGTTGAGTGATACGGTGTGCTTAGATGCTCATGTGTAAATTAAGGTGAGAGTGGGCCGTGGGTTGGATGAATTGTTTTGACAGGCTAGATCTGGTCTGCAGTTTGGACACGTTTAGGTGGTGAACACAGCCTGGAAAAAAAAAACACAACAAAGTGGCGGGGTGAGGGAGAAGTGTTCTTTAGGTGTGGAGGTTTTGGTTTGGTTTTTTGTTTTGTTTTGGTTTTTTTCCCCTCTTTAAATAGCGATTAGTTGATTTATCGGTGACAAACAGGGATCATAACAGTTCATGAAATGAAAACAATACTTGGAGAGGACCATCAGGCCCACTGAACTAATCAGGGAGCTTTGACAGATACTGGACACCAGAAGGGAATGATAAACATCATGAAGGCTGCTGTAATGGCCACAAAAGCTTTGCAGCTTATTGTTTGTAGATGCAACTAGAATACTATTGGCTTTAGCTTTGTGTTGAGGATTTGCTTTTATGTAACTGAGCATTTTTTGTCTTATTTGCTCTCCTCCTCCTCCCTTTGCAGTGCTTAATCTGCAGTCACCATCCTTACTGAGGCCCAAAAGAGCTCTTTGGTATCCCCGACGTATCCATGTTTAAAGACCTGTGAGATTTCAGTGAAAGGGAGGGGAAACATCAAATAACCTAAAAGCAGCCTGTAGAAAAAGAATAAAAACACATTCATGGTGTACAGGGATGTTAGCTGTCGCTAGAGGAACTGATGCAGTGACATTTCAGATGTTGATGAAGTTCTCAGTAATATGGCTTTTCTGGTTTCCAGGACAGTGCTTTCTATAGGCCCTTATTAAAGCTGCTGGAGTATGTGCCTTTTTCAGTATTTATGACAGAAGTGTGCTTTTTAGGGGTTTATAACTCTGCTGTGGAAATTGGCTCTAGCTTGAAAATTGGAGTTCAAGTTCTCCTCTTAGGTGACTGCAAGTGAAAAAAAAAAAAGTTACTTTTGTTTTGCTTCCAGAACCTTATCAAAACTGTTTCAGTGTGTTATTGTGGTGGTAGGAAACAAAACTTTTCTTATTGATACAGCATCTTTCCTTTCAAAATTCACCGAAATGAGGTAAAAGTTACTTGGATAGATAAAAACAATCATTAACCCTAAAAACAGAATGGAACTAGTTTGTTGCTTAAAGAGAGTGGAGGGAGCAGCTGTCAAGTAAGCAGAGACAGTCCTGCTCCTCCTGTAGGAAATTGCTGTAGAACCTTCCATGCTGATGTAGTTCAGAGGCTTTCAGGCAGTGAGAATAGTGTGCCACATGAGCTGTCAGTGCTGTGCTCCCAGCAAGAAGGTTAACGGGAGGTGGCTCTGGTCAAATGTGATTTTTCTTGGTGCAAGGTCTGAATCTGAGCTCTTCTCCTCCATTGCACATTCCCTCTTGCCCCTTCTTTCTGCTTCTTGTGGGCTGGTCTATTTATTTTCCCTAGCAGCACAAGTGGATAGTTCTGTCCTCGCAGGGTTTCAGACTGAGGTAATTAGCCATGATGAAGCCAGTGTTACACTGTAACAATTTGCTACTTACTGACCAAAGAATATTTGTGTCCAAGTCATTCAGGTACTCCTGGTTGTGTGAGCCTGCCAGATTTAATTTAGAGTTGGCAGGGAAATAATTTTCCCACTGTACAGAAATTCTAAGCTTAATGTTTTTCCCACCCCTTATTGGGATGAAACCAAGGCCTTCTGACATTGAAGAAGGGGATAGCTAAGGTCTGTGGCTAGGATCCTTGCTTGGGAGATTGAGGTTCAAAGTTATGCATTATCTTAGGAATATGCTGTACTTGTTTTTCTCTATAGCTAATGAAACACTATTAATTTTGTGGGGGACTGAAAGTGGCAGAGTGAGATTTGAAGCTTTGTTTGACATCAGGCTGAGTGAGGACTTGAAGTCTGGCCTCAGGTTAGAGTTTGGGATTGTCCAGTTGTGTAAGTCTGTCTCTAAGACAAGAATTGTTGGTCATTCTTTTCTGAACAAATAAAAGAAATTTGAAAGTTTCATTATTTAACAGGTTGGTTACTTTCTCCTTCAGGGATGAGGTAAAGAAGGGAAGGGATGAAAACAGCCCTCAAAGGAGTTTTTTGATCCACCTTAATAGTGCTTTTCCTAAACTATTAATTGTAATGAGTTGTTTCTGACCTGATATTGCACATTCACACAGAGTCATGTTTCTGGTTTTACCCTGTTAAAGGCCTGTTTCTCATCTCCCTGCTAATTTACAGGATTAACTCAATTGATACAGGTTGAAAAAGGACAGGATGGTTAAATGGGCTGCCTGACTCCTATACCTCATTTTAAGCCAGACCTCTGCTGGCTCCCCTTTCCCTAAGTTGTGCAGACAACTTAAAGGAAAGACTTGTGATGACTATTCAGAGTCTCTTCCAGGGTCTTATGTTCTTGGAGTTGAAAAGGAATGTAAAGGAAGTATTTATATGCAATGTGAAAGGAAAAAAAATGCACAAATCCTGAGCATCTCCTGGGTACAGCTAAAGATACTTCATGTCTGGGCTATGTTAGAACAGGATAGGTTGTTTTAAATTCATATGCCCCTGGATAGACTTTTTTCACTGAAAATATAAAGTGGAAGAGTAAACGGCATGTCAGCGCTGTGTGAAGGAGTAGCTGGAGACAGAAAAACGGTCCTTACAGCTGTTTATCCTTTTTGCCAGCTTCCTATTCAGCTACACCTATTTGCATGTCATTGATCTTTTCAAAATTTGGTTTTGTTTCATGTTTTTCCTCACCCCAAATAGTCAGCTCTGCAAAACCATCATAAAGTCTTGTTTTCTCTATCCCTCAGTGTGTGGTGCAGGGTTTTTGTTTGTTTTGGGTTTTTTGCATTGAACTTTGCAAGCAATGCATTCATCCCAGGCAGTATGATGCCCACAAGTATTTCAATAGCTGTATTCAGATCATGTATTGTGAAGGAGCGTGCTGCAGTTCAGCCCAGATAATGTGGTAGGAACTGTAGTGCAGTGGTTGGACACACTGCATGCGTAGGCGAATCTCTGCATCTCCAAGGCTCCAGGTCATGGTCAGACCTAACCCCTATTACCAGCTTATTTCTACTCCTTGATTTCATTTTTCCTGCCCATCAGCTCAACAGATTTGAGCTGGAGTCCATTAGTCAACCTGCCTTTTTATTTTTTTCCTGCCATATACTATTGTGAATAATGAGATTGCTGCGGCCAGAACTCAACTGTTAATGATGTGCAAAGCAGGCAGAGTCAACTTTGTCTTCCGTTACTGTGTTAGCTCCACAATGGTGACATCTTGTTTTCATTGGTTGACTTAGCAAGTCTAGTTGAAAACCATATTAAGAAGAATGTCCTGGTTTTACTCAGCTGTTTTTTGAAGCATGATCAGATTTTTCACGTTGCATTTTGGAGAGAGGAATTATGAAGAGCAGTTATAACCAGGAAAAAACCACCTAGAAAAGATGTTAAAAACTGACTGAGATATACCGTATGTTGATTCATGCTTGATTTGAACACTTCACACTGTGCTGTGTTTTGAAAATAATTCTGATGTTGTACTAAAAGATTCCCACCTTCACTGCAAAGGAAGGAAAGATGGTCCCTACTGGAGCAAGCTTTTGAGATTTCACATGAACTAGAGGGTAAAGCAGCAAAAAATTTGAGAATTTGTTCCAGCTTTGATATTAAGCCCAGCAATTATGTTGGTGTGAGGGACTCTTCAGGAAGTTCAAGTGAGATGGCAAGTGTTTCTCCTGTGTAGATTTTTGCTTCCTTCTCCCTCAAATGAAACAATGACAATTTACAGTGTCTTATTTGAGTTCTGTCTCAAAACATGTTTTGCTCACTGTGCTATGGGGGTGGTGGAGGTACCCCATGATTTTTTTTTTTGTGTGTTCCTTCCTCTGTTCTTATTTTTAAGTATCGGCAACTCTCTCTCCTCTCTTTGTATTTGTATTTGTGGCAAGGGAGTAAGAGGTACTTTGCAAAACATATCAAGATCCTCCACTGAAAAACCCTCCACAGTACAAATACTACTGCAAAGGGACATGCTGAAAAAAAAGTAGTGGTGACGTTAGCAAAAGGAAATGAGCTTATTTAAGCAGGGTACCACCTGTCTTTATCTTGTCTCTTGTGGTAAGCCATTTTTGGTCACAGAAAACTACATTATGGCTTGGTTGTAGTGTTGTGCCTTATATTGGTGGTGTTGTTTCAGGTTCCATTTGTGAGCACTGCAGAGAAGGAGCCACGTACTCAGGTGCAGTAATATCTCCCAACTTAGAAACCACTAAAATTATGCGAGTTCCTCATGCTATGTCAGTGTCCGACTGCATCGCAGCATGTTGTGACCTCTCTGGTTGTGACTTGTCCTGGATGTTTGAACGACGGTGTTACATCGTGAACTGCCAACACAAAGAGAATTGTGAACCTAAAAAAATTGAAACTGTAAAGTCCTATCTTACTTTTGTGCTTAGGCCTGCTCAGAGGCCAGCCTCGTTGCTAGGATTTGGGCAAGTGATCCCAAGCATGGTCCACTCTTTGGGACTCCAGAATGAGCCGTCTGAGGAAGTGAGTAGCCTCAAGGAGCTGTCTCTGCTTGGCAAAGATCCCAGCCTTGAGGAGATACCTGAATACATTGATGATTATAAAGAGTTGGAGCAGGACCCCTTTCAGGTGAACATCAAACATGAGCAGAAGGAGAGCACAGATTATGCTGACTGGGGCGTGATGGTGGCAGGTGAAAACGGCTTCAACTCTTCTGTGGGTGATGATGGAGATAACCAGGAAGACATTGCTGAAAAGAAAGGGGAGGCTAGGAAGGTGGACGGCCTTCCGAATAAAAACAGCTCTGAATTGAACTCTGTTACTGAACACGCCATAGAGAGGTTGTCATCTCTCCCGGAGCTTACACCATTCCCCGGGAAGACATTTGAAAGTGAAGCAGCTGTTCAACTTCTTGTACAACCTGATGATGCTTTGCAAAAAGAGGTATGTTTGCCCCTCAGGAAGCGGGCAGAGTATGGTGAGGCCACTTTGCAATTGTTTTGTTTTTCAAATCAAATCAGGTTATTGCTTTGTAATGTAACCCTAACACTGAAATGACTTACAGTCCTGTTACAGTGTAGAGAAGGCTGAAGGGGAGAGGATCGTTTAATAAGCAGATGAGTTGCTAAAGGACTCTTTTCTGTCAGATGATAAGGAGCAGAGCTCCTTTTGGGACACTGTGGGGTCTCCTTGGAAGTGTACAGATGAGTGGGCTTGGACCGGGTGCAATAGTGATACAATATTCTTCCCTTCTTGACCCTTGGTGACTCATGAGAAGTAGTTAGTTGAGCAATACTAGTGGACCCTCTAGTATCCAAAGGCCAAGACCAGTAAACCTAAGTTCCTCCATCAATAAAATTAAGCCTGTTTTATGGGTTTCGTGTTACTAATGCAGAGTGGTGTTACAGATGTAATGGTGCTAAGTAAATACCTTTTATAATGCTTTTAAAACATGTAAGAGAGGCAAGGTACATAAGGAGGAACAGTGGTGGTTTTGGACCATGATGTACAGCAGGATAAAGTGGGTAACGTGGTTTTGTTCTCAGAATTATTTTCTTGAGTCTGGCCATAGGAAAAATAAGTTAAATACTTAAAACCTAATTTAGATGCTTAAGTAAGATGCACCTGTTCTCTATTTATGCGAACCAGTTTGATCAGTTGGGACTAAAGGGGCTCTGGTTCATTAGGAACAGGGTGGGGGATCAGTTGAGAAGTTGAAACAGGCTGTAAAGTCAACATTTACTGGGTTTGAGACACACCCCTGCTAGTGGGAAGAGGAGATTAAGCAATGTTAGCTGGATTGCTCTAAAGTCCACCAGATTTTGTAAATAACTACCTATCTCTTGCTGTAAAAATGATAATTTATTGCCATTACTGTAGGGAAGAAAAATGCATGTAAATAAGAAGGTTGCATGAAGTCTGTGACAATTGAGGTTCTTGGAGGGGATGACTGAAGTGGCAAAAGTATTTGTGGAGAATAGCAAGTCTTAAGATACAGTCCAACTTGGATATCATTGCAGCCTAGAGGTGTGGCAGTTTCTGGGCTCTGCTTTGAGATCTTCTAGATATTCTGAGAAGTTCTGGGATTCTTGGGAGGCCTCTCAGAGTGCTGTGAGGAACATGAGTGGTTGCTGCAGCTGGGACAGGACAGCAAGCAGAGGCTGGGGCCTCCAGCAGCTTCTTACAAGCTCTGTCAGCTGTTCTTGATCAAAGTGTGCTTTGGGCTTTTGCCTTAGCCAGCTTATGATCACGGATGGTGATGCACCCTTTCAGCAGGTGCTAGGGAGCCTAGGAGTTCTTCCTAGAGATGGCAACGAGCTACTCAAGAGTTTATATGGGTCAGGGCTGGCAGGTCAGCTGTTGTGGGCAATGTTAGGGTACATCTCTGCTCCAGACTGCCTAGTCAGGAGGAAGTAGATTAAGCCTTCAGGCAACTGGGAAGAGCCTCATATTCACAGCCCCTGGTCGTCATGGGGGATTTAAGCCACCTCAATACCTACTGGGAGGGCAAGAGAGCAGGGCACAAGCAATGCCGGAGGTTTATGGACTGTGTTGATAATAATGTGAAGAGGTGATTGTGGAGCTGTCAAGAAGAGAGGCTCTGCTGGACCTCACCCTTGCAGGCAAGGAGGAATTGGTCAGGTATGTGGCCATGAGGTGGTGGAGCTCAGACTCCTAAAAGGGCAGGAATAAGTCATAAAGCATGGTCACAGCCATGGGCTTCAGGAGACCAACCTTTGGCATGTTGTGGGATGGATCTGCTTGGAAAAGTCCCAAGGGAGACTGTCCTGGAGATAAGTGGGGACTAGGAGAGCAGGTTGCTTTTCAAGGATCAACTTCTCCAGGCTCAAGGTAGCCTGTGGCTTTTATAATTGACCAAGTTGGTATGGAGTGTATTGGAACTTGTCTCCATGCATATGGAAGAGCATTTGATAACAGATAAAGTGCTGTTGCAAGTTGAAAAGTGAGTACTGCTTCTGCAAGCAGAGTTGATAAGGGAAGACTTGTTCTAAAAGGTGTCTACCCTGCAGACCTTGAAATGAGCATAAATTAACATGGGAGTTTAGGTGAGAGGGGGAGATACTATTTGTTTTTTTCTATTAGTATGCAAAAAGTACATATAAATGTACATATGAAAAGTATATTGTCCCTGCTGATAAAACACAGAGTGACATTGTCATGCGCTAGAGTTGCAGTTCTAACAAAGGGCAATAGCTGAGCTGCCCTTAGCAAGCTAAAATTAAGGAAACCCAGCCACTGCTGTACTAAGCTCATCTCCCATTTTTCCTTCATCTGCTAGGGGAAACTAACAGGCATCTTTTAGTTACTGCCTGTGCTGTGTGCTGGAAATTAAGCTGTGAAAAGGACCTGCAGTAGCTCCGTGCACCACCCTGTTTGTGAACTTTGGGCGTGCAGTAAGACTTGAAGCTTGCCTCCATTGTATTTTGCTGGCACATGGAGGCCACGGTAGCACTGGGCTAAGCTTTAGCCAGTTGTCAGGATCTCTGCGACTGAACTGCTTACACTTTGTGCCTTAGAGAAGCCATACAACTTTGAGTTCACCTAAAGTGTGTGACAGATGGAACTAGACAAATTTGTTCCCCATCTCTAAGGCACCATGTGAATACAGCTTTATGAAAGTTGGGATTTCACATCTTGCAGTGGTAAAGATATATATGGCCAAGCCTCCTTTGTAAACGTCTACTTTGATTTTTGCCACCCCAGCCAGAATAGAAGGATTTTGCTTTCCTGTGTAGATGGGAGTTTATTGTAAAGTTAAATAGTGGGAAACATCTTTCTCACTGAGGCACAGAGGAGGCATTCCTGTGTGGTCTTTACATTATGCTAACATTATGCTAGCACAGCCATTGAAATTCCTGTGGAAAGGCTGTGGAATGAGCTTGCTTCTTTCAGTGTAGAAGGGACAAAGCTCCAAAACTAGGTCAATCTTTAGCCCCAGCTGGTAGTGATGTTGAAGAGCTGGTAAGACAGCTGTAGTTAGAAGGTGATCTGGTAGTGCTCTGTTAGCAGAGAGCATTGAAAGCCGTTCATGAAATGTATTGTGAAATGACTCTAAAGGCGCTCTATTAATGTAGAGAAAGGCTGAGAATCTGGAGGAGCAGAAGGTTTTGAGAAGCTGCCAAAGACTGTGCAGCCTTTGTTTCTCAAGTGGGAATCCTTTGAATTTAGACATTTGTAGGGAAATGAAGATGATGAGCAGTTCTGGTAAACACCTTTCCCTGGCCTTCCCCAGGTTCAGTTTCAGTCTAGACACATCTCCTCTCCCCTTCCTGGCTTCCACTCCTCTTTTCACTGCACATTTTGCTCAGTCCCTTTGGTGAGGTGACAGGCGGCACAGGAGGTTGGGGTCAGTGCATGGCAGTTTTCTTGCCACTTGTTGCCTCTTTTCTGCCACTGATCCTTCCTTCTTACTTGTTTCTTGTGCTCCAGTGTGGGCTTCTCAATGGGCATCAGTCCCCTGGGAGGTGGCACGAAATGCTTCCTTCCAAGAGGGTGTCTCCAGCCCTGTGCCCAATAATGTGTCCTTCCACATGTTCCCTCTGGTGTCTTTTGTTGTGCATCCCCCCACCACCACCACCTCCTCCTGTGTCCCCAGCCCCCAGTGGCTGTTTCCCTTTCTTAATCATGTCTGAGTGGTTGCAGTTCTGGCACGGGGTGGCTTATTTCCATCCATTGCCAAACGACCTGAGACCACAGGGGTGACCCCTGCAGCCAGTCCCCTGCTATGCAAACCCTGCCGGTTATGCCTAACACAAAATTCCGGCTTGGCTTCAAGTTTTTCTAGTTTGGGAACTGCACTCGTGACTCTAGTGAAAAAGATGCTGACTGTGATAAATTCTGGTGATAGGATTTCCTTCTTATGTGTCTCTTTCTCCAGCAAGCAGACGTTTTAATCAAATCTCATATGGATTGTTCAGGCACATATTTGTGTTTCCTTATGAAAAAACCATTTATTTGGAAACCAAATTTTGTTATTAAGGAAATCTTAGGGTTTTTTATACTGGATTAAAAATGCTGAGATGTCTCCAAATAGTTTTCTCACTGGTATATGATCCAAACTGCCTCTCAAACTGTGGTATTTTGTATATGTTATAAAAATGTGAAGGTCTTAAAACCATTTTTGCCAATAACTTTAATGAAATACCCTCTGTTTATTGCATGTTATACGATATTTTCCTGTCCTCTGCTTAGTTCTGCCTCAGCAATTCTATAGCTCTGTTCCTAGGTCTGTGCTGACACAATCCCTTCTGCTGTTTCCAGACAAAGGTGTTTTGACAAGCAAGACAGAGCAGGGTGGCAAAAATGCGGTTCCCTCCCTTCATGGTAGTCAGCAGGATGCAGTGTCCTCAGGTGCTGTGTTCTTTGAGCAAGGACCTGCAGAGAGATTTTAATCTGTGAGACCAAGCAAACACAGGCCTCCAGAGTTTGTGCCCCAGGAGCATCCTTGCTATGAATGCAGTCAGGTGTAGAGGGTTTCTGTATGTGACTTGGGATAGAGCACACGGGGTTTGTTAGTTGAGTCACCTGGCTTTTGGGTTTACATCAGTTCAGAGTGCTCTTATGGACTGTCACCTTCTAGCAGCTCGATAACCTGAATACATTTAGAAATCTGTACAAAGTAAATGCTGTCAAGCTGCCCAAAACAGAAATCTGCAGTGCTCCCCATCCTTGAAGTGAGATACCTGTGAAGTATTAATTGTTTATTTAAAATTTCCAGTTAACATCTGTTAAGCAAGGTGAGGTTTTTCAGATGTTAGTCAGATTCCAGTTACTGCGATGTTGATGATGCAATATTTCAAACATTTATTCAATAGGTTAGGCCTGACTTGCTTCCTGAGTTTATTGCATTTGCAGGAATAATAGTGCAGTCAAAATGCATAAAGCTCTACCTAAGAAAGCTTAAGATGGCTGACAGAATATAGGAGATGAAGAGCCTTTTAGTGTTTGATTGGTACAGCTTCAGAACTGATATTTAAGAGTTAGAATGAAGTGGAATATCACAGATGTTCATATCTTATTTTGGCTTGATTTCGGTTTCAAGGCCTGCAAATGTTGAACAGTCCTGTTTGGTTAAAAATGCATTGACTTGATCCCTAGGGGATGCATAAGACCCTGAAAGATGTTATGATATTTTGATTTGCTTGTCAAAAATGTTTGTTTCTTTCTTGAAGTCTGCGCTTTGTGTCGTACAGTGTGGTGGTTTGCTCTTTTGCAGCTCCTCAGCTACACAATTAGTAGAGGTCATACTTGCTTGAAATCATTAGACAGATAACTGAACGCAGAGGAGGGAGAAGCAGACCAGCAAAAGAGCAGAGTTTTACTGCTGACAGAGCCATAGTTTCCATAAGCTTTTCCAGACAAATGAGAAGGAGCAAATGGTACTGCAGTTACGTAGTAGTCATATGCGCAGAGGGACATGGAGGAAACACTGCTGGGGAAGCAGTCGTATAAAACACAACGCTAGCAGCCCTTGACTTGCCAGAGTCCTGATAAATTGTTTTTAGAAATACTTGAGGAAGGTGCTTCCTTGAGGGGGAAAGGTGGGTTACGTGGAGGATCAGGATGGAGCAAGGCAACGTGGTTGGGTTTCTCCTTCCCATTCATGGGGAGGAAAGAAAGCACCCAATTTCTGGGGTCAGCCAGGGGCCAGAAGTGGGGAAGGATCACCCTTGGCATGATGCTGTTGCCTGCACTGTAACTTTGAACTTCCCCAGGGAACTGCATGACTTTTTTTTTTCTTTCTTTTTCTTTTTTTTTTCTTTTGGATTATGGAGGTGCTCTTATTTTCTGTTGGAATTCTCAAGAGATTTGTGCTCAAGTCAAACCCCCAGAACTGAAGGGCATGGGCTGTCACAGTTGGTGTATTTATTTTGTAACTAGGAGTAGAGGCTGTACAGGTGGGTAAAAGCAAACAAAAAACCCACAAAGCCCATACCAACAGAACTGCCTACCCTACTCACTCCCAGAAAGAGTCCTTCTTTTCTTTTCCTTTCAGTTCCTAAGCTGGAATTTAGATTAATCTTGCCCTCCACATCTGTTCCAGCGTGTATCTCAGTAATACTTTCTGCCTGAGAGCTCAATTTCTGATATTGCCCCTGCCCTAATTATCTGCTGCTTGCTAGCATTCTTAGTTTAAGCTATCTTTTTGGCTGTGACACCACTTCAGACACGACAGTGCCACAGGGCACCTTTTTTGACTGCAGTCTTGCCTAGGCGCCGTTGCAGGAGAGTGTCCCAGGAAAGATACGTTTGAGGTGACTTTGTCCCCATCTGCCCTACAAAGCCAGGATGGCTGCTTCTCAGCTCATAGATTGGCAAAGGGCCAGGAGAGGAGGAAAGCCAGAGGAAGCTGAGAAAAGTAGATTTCCTTCAAATTTGGAAGGCAAAGAAACACTTTAGTTTGCCAAAGTGTGGTAAAGAAGATGTTTTTGGAAGATGTGGGATGGATTGAGTATGTAAAGAGCAGCTGTCTGGAGGAAAGGCCTTTTGTTAGGGTATGAGGTAGGACAGGCTTGAGGCTCTCCCTGTGCATGATAATGTTGTCAAGGGTAAGATTCCTGCCGATGGTCTAGGATTGGTCATGCTGAAGGCACTACCTTACGGGAGCTGCAGTCCCTGATCCTGCTGTCGGTGTCCCTACTGCTCAGAGATCTCGCTAGCTGCATATTGAGCAAAGCTGTAGGTGTGGCCACAAATGTGCTTGCATTGTCTGTGTTATGGACCCATCTGGAGGTGCAGCTTTTGGTGTGGTCCTTGGCATCCTCACAGTGTAGGCAGCCAGTCCCTAACATTGCTGTCGCTGTCCCAGCTGCACAGGCATCTTTTCTCTCTGCCCTTGTTGAAGGCAGAGGTGGAGTTGCAGATGACTTCCATGCTCTCTGTTTCCTTGCAGGCTGGGAAGCAACAGTCCCTGGCATCGCTTTCACGTTTCCAGCTGCACCAGGAGCTTTTCCTCCTGTCCAGAGGCAGGCAGAGCTGCTCTGATTTCCTAGGGAGGCAGCAGACTGCAGAGTGAAAGTGGAGCACTTGAAATACAAAGAGAAGCTGAGAGCTGGGACTGGACTTTCAGCCTTGAGCAGAGAGTGTTCAGGGGATCTTACCAATGTGGATAAATAACTGTGGCAGGAGTGAAGAAGATGGAGTCAGGCTCTTTTCAGTGCTGTCCAGTGACAGGTCAAGAGGCAATGGACACAAATTGAAATACAAGGAATTCTATTTAAACGCTAAAAACCATCTTTTTCTTTTTTCCTTTGAGGGTGGTCAAGCACTGGAACAGGTTTTCCAGAGAGGCTGTGGATTCTCTGTCCTTGGAGATACTCAAAACCTGACTGGGCATGGTCCTGAGCAACCTGCTGTAGCTGACCCTGCTCTGAGAAGGGGGGTTGGACTAGGCTATCTCCAGAGGTCCCTTCCCACCTCAGCCATTCTGTGATACGAGTGTGCATTTTACCAACCTCCGTAATCCTGTTCTTCAGTTAATTGATTATGTACAAATAATAGCAGTATGTTATGTCTTCGTGTGCCCCACACAGTAGCCATAATCGGCAAAACGCTTTTCTCTAGATGTTAGGTCAGAAATAAGTCTTGAGAACATAAGGAAAAACTATTGGCCCGTTGAGACTAATGTGTTGCTGAAAGGTGATGGGGCCTGAGAGAGACGGGCAAGGTGATGGGGAAGGCTAGCACGGTGCTGAGTTATTCCTCTGCTGCAGTTCTGATTTATTAACAAGGTGGGGCAGTGAGAAGAGCACTACTGCTTGGTGACTGAAGTAGAGACATTTAGGGCATTTTATTAGCGGTGAGGAAAAAAGAAGGCGTGAGCAAGTTCTGGTCTGAGCATATGTGGTAAGAGGCAAGGATTCTGTTATGTTTGTGTGTGTACAGCATGAAGACAATAATACTCACCACACAGACTTTCTGTCATTGGGTTTTAGAGGTTTATGACTATATTTAGGCCGTCCTACTGTTCTTTGACTTTGAGAACTGATAGCCTTAGTTGTATTCCAGGTTGCCTCATTTTGATGACCATAGCCTACACTGTTCTGCATCTGAAACTTGGAAAATTAGCATTTTTTACAAAGCCTGATGGAAAAAAACCAAACCAACTAGTCTTCCTTTGATAGATATTCTGTGTATGAATAAAACCTCCTAGTAACGTAAGTAAATCAGTAGGCTGACCTTACATGCTGTTAAAAGAAACAGCATACCTCTAAATCTAGAAATGTGAAAAATGGCTCACTTATAACTCTTTCCCTATGATTCATTTTTCAGGCTGCTACGCCTTCCCTTTCTTCAGACAAACTGGATTTCTCCCCAGGTGTGTCAGAGAAAACCCAGACTCCCACAGTGGTCCCAGAGAATGTCACTGAAGGTGAGATCATGCTACTTCCCACCAACACTGTACCATCTGAGCCCATGCAGCAATTCACACCACCTGCTACTGCTGCTAAATCAGGTAATGTTTCAACATAGCTGGAGATTCTGTGAGGTACCCGCAGGTTGGACAGCGGGTGGGGATGGCTTTACCACTGGCAGGTTTTCAGCCTGTTGTTATTTATGAGCTCGCTCATTACCTAAATGTAACATCATCCCACTTTAAGCCTGTAGACCTACAGTAACACTGCAAACTCCAGACCCCTTAGCCAGTTACTTCTGAGGCAAAACTCTGACCAAGTCCATCATTAATGGGAAATTACAACTCAAGGAAATACAGCAAAGTAAAAAGCAGAGATTAAGAGCCTTTTTAAAATGGGCTAATTTTTATACTTGGTGAGAAATATCTGAGGCTTTCTGGAGTTTCAGAATAGTCTCTTCTAGCCATATTGTTGGTTTTGTGTGACTCTTCATAACACTGCTCCCTCTCAGAAACTCTTCAATAGGGTTCTTGCTAGATGTAGTTGTCAGATATCATGCAGCAGCTATAGGTGGGACCTAAGGAAGCTCAGCCCTTAATAGGGGGAGGCCCAGCCCTTAGTCAGGGAGAACATGGCCTCATCCTGGGGGAAAAATAGTTTTGCTCTAATTTCAAAGCTGTGAGCAAGCTTATCAGACTTCCAGCTGCAGAGCAGTTGTTTTTATTTTTGAAAAGAACATGTTTAACCACTATGTTCTCTGTAGTTGTCTTAAATTCTGTGTGTATGTTAGAGTATCTGCTTTCTCTTGCTGGGTTTCCTGCCTCCCTGTGCACCCTGAGAAAGGGTTAGAAGGGCCACAAGAAGCAGAGAAGCACAGATGTGTGTTCTTCTGCACTCCTGATGTACTGAGGGATATGGAGAGCTAAGCCCTTTGCTCCCTGGTAGAGCAAGTCTGGTTTGGGACATTCTTGGCACGCTCTGCCAAACTGCAGCATGCCAGCCAGGATAACAGTAGGAGGTAACATGAGGAGATGAGCTACAAGAGATCCCTTTCCAAGGCAATGGATCATCATTACCATTGATTGTTGACTAGGCAGCTCCTCCTCCTCCTTCGAAGGAGGAGGTTGAAGAGAACTCAAAAAGGAGCTTGGAAGAAGAAGCTGAAGGGAAGGTTGTGATTAATCTCACCGTAAGTACTGCTTTGTGCAAGGATTGCCTCAAGCTTGTGTGTTTTCAGCCTTACTTTTTTGGAAGTCTTGAAGACAGTCCGTCCTTCTCTCCTTTGGTCATCACCCTCATCTAGCCATTTTGTTCTCATCTCATGTGGAGGTGAAAGTACAAACCTCCACTCCACTGATGTCTAGGTCAACTCCCATGAGCAATTATGGAGCCTTGGGTGCATTTAAGTAGCAGTGACAGAACGTGTGCAGTCAGTGTGGCCTTTTCATCTGTCTTTAACCTGTCAGCTGCCACTGCTAGGTAGCCTCTTCCTCATCTATTCAGAGTTTGTAAGTTGGACGTTTAGACACTAGTGAATGTTGCCTTTGGAGAGTCTTTGTTCTGTGGGTTCCCAATATTGAAAGAAAGACATTTAAAATATTTGAAATATAGGTCTACTGGAACCTTTTTTGAGGTGGTGCTTTGGTATGTTTCTGTTGGGGACTGGATTTGTGAACTTGAGCATTTTTGGAAGAAGAAGGAGCTTTCGTAGGTGAGAACTGGGAGGGTGTTCCTGGATGGCAAATAGATTGAATGTGCAGTTCAGCTCTGAAATAACACTTTTGCTCTGCTATACAAGTGGAATTTTTAAAAGGGATACGGAGCTGCACATTGAGGTGTGCCTCACAAGTGCCACACAAACACCGAAGTAGTGCTTCTCGGTGAAAGAAGGCATGATATTAGAGTACTAGTATGAACCATGTTACTTTATTTAATGAGGTTTGTTCTGGTGCAGATGGCTTTTTTTGTCTTCTGTAATTGTGTATTTTTTAATTCCTGCACTTACATCCAATTACTAAGAAAAATGCATATGCAGAGCAGTGTTACCTGTCATATACAGGAATAATCAGAATGCTTTTGTCTAAAACAGAAGCAGGGGAAATGACACTTCATATTTGGGGAAGAAGAAAAATTTTGGCTTGGTAAAAGGTGAAGGAGCCATAGTCATGATTGTAATGAATTATTATGTGATTATATATTGAGGAATTTTTTTTTAATTTATCCTTGTCTATTCACTGTTGAGTGTCAAATTTTACTTAATCCATTACAAATAATATTTGAAGATACTAAATTTATACCCATCCCATCTGTTAAAACGTTACGTACTCATTCTGTCTTAGATACAGTAAAAGAACTTATTGTGTCTGCTGGAGATAACATACAGGTGATGCTACCCAAAAATGAGGTTGAACTGAATGCCTTTGTTGTCCCGCCACCGCCTACAGGTAAGTTGAATGGCCTTAGTATACAAGGAGATACACACACTACCAAGCTTTAAATGCAGACAAGTCCTGAGTTATGTGAACCTCCCCAGCTCAGGATAAAACCATCTTTCTCATCTCCTACTACTACCTTTTTTGTGGCTCCAGCTGCAGAGAGGATTTTCTCCTTTGGATTTTAGAGATTATTTTTTTTTAAGTGACTTTTATTTTCAGAACCTGAACTCATCAGCCAGATGGTTCAATAGAAAGCCTGCAGTTTCTTCCAAAAGATGATGTGGCTGAGGTTATAGCATCTTGCTGTAAAGCTGAGTGGGGGAAAATAGGTTCTGAATGCAACATTTACCTTAAAAGTACCAGCTTCCAAACTGCGGCAGCAAAGAATACATATTTCATAGGTAGCTATGTAAAAGGCATTAATTTCATGTGAAGCTGGTTTTTGTGAAGTCAATTATTCGTGAGGTCCATTACATCCTTGCTGCTTTACCAAGTTACAACACACTGTGGAAATTTAACATGTATTTGTACTGCTTCATTTTGCAGGCTTAAACAGTAGCAGTCATGATTTCCTACTGTAGCATTTTATCTGACGGATGGTGACCTTGATTTCTTAGTTTCCTGGACTTATCTTGAAGGCAAAGCTGATTACTCTTATGCTGTGTTATTGCTTTTAGAAACAGCCTACACTTATGAGTGGAGCTTAATCAGTCACCCTCCTGCCTATGGTGGTGAAATGGAGCGCAGGCACAGCCAGACCTTGAAGCTCTCTCATGTAAGTGAGTTGTAAGCTCAGGCTGATTGTGTTTGTGCGGTCCTTTCATATGAATCTTACCTGTGGGGAAGGGCACCTTGATTCAAGGAGTTTGAATGACTGCCAGAGTCTATTCACTTGCATGTGTCACCAAGTCTTTGCCAGATTAGAAGTGTCTTTTTTTAGAGTGCTCTAATACTTTTCTAAGAGTAAAAAATTCCCGAGTGTTTGCTTTGTATTCCCCACTTCTGGGCAGCGACTAGTGGCCTTTTGTGTATGTGTTTATAAAAGGAGCTCTAGGTTTCAGATACCCACATTTTTCTGTTTACAGTATAATTGGCAGATTTATGCACACTGCTTTTGTATAATTCAACATGTAACCCGATTTGTTCTGTTTGTCTCAGTTATCGGTGGGACTTTATGCCTTCAAAGTGACGGTTTCTGGTGAAAATGCCCTTGGTGAAGGTTTTGTAAATGTCACAGTCAAACCAGGTAAATCAGTTGGCTAAAATAATGAAATTAATTTCTTCAACACAAGTAGTTGTACCACATGCTTATCTAATAGTCTGTCAGTTACTGTCCGTCAAGGACATCTGGTAGTCCAGTCATGCAGAGATGTTTCATATTTTGGTGCCTATAAAGCATTTTAAAGGAAGTAGAGTTAAGGATCTTGCTCACTGTGTTTAAGTGCCCTCTGGTCTTGTACCCGCCTGAGGCAAGGCCTGAGATAGCATCGTGCCACCTTTTATGGTCCCCTTGTCCAGTACAGCAAGGAGCAGCAATCAGGCGCTGAAGTGGCTCTAGCTGCAAGTTACAGTGCACAGGTCTGATCTAAATTATACCAGTTAGAAGCGCTGCAGCAGAAGACTGCTGCGCGTCAGTGCACTGCTCTTCAGTAACCTTTTCTCTCCCTTGTCCGAAAAGGACAGCAGATGCTGCAAAGCTGTCAATCCTAGATTTAAATCACTGGGGCGATTGATCTGTAGAGTTAACAGATTAGTTTTGCCTGGGTTTTCATTACTTTTTTTTTTTTCCTCCTCCCCCTGTCTTTCTCACAGCAGTCAGAGTTAACCAGCCGCCTGTTGCCGTTGCTTCACCCAAAGTACAAGAAATTTCTTTGCCTACAGCTTCTACCTTCATTGATGGCAGTCGTATGTAGTGGACCATCCTGTGCTTATATCCTGTATTTTTAATTAATTTAAATTAAATTAATTAATTTAACAGTTACAACATTATTGTTTGTCAGTTACAACTGAAATTCCTTCTTCTTAATCTGCTTAGAAGTCCCCTGAATCATGATTTATCTTGGGAATTTGAGTCCAGTTATAAACTATTTTAATAAATAAAAAAGTGATAAAATGCAGCCTTCCACTTGGGGAATTAGATGCAGTGTGTTGGAGGCTGCCGCATCCAAACAGCAGCTACTCTTACAGCTTCTTCCTCTGTGCCAGTACAGCTGGGGCCGTGGTAGAGAGCTGTCATGTGGGGTATGATGAGATGTCATAATTACATTCATAATTACTGAGAGCAGACAAGTTGGAATGTGCAGAGTCTGAGACTGATTTTTATTGGGGTGTGTGTGAAGAATTTTTTTGTTAGTTTAGATAAACCATACCAAATGTAACTTGGTGTCTTTGGTTTAACAGCTATGGTGCATGAACCCTGTTTGAATACGCTTGAAAGGATAATTGTAGAAAAACCGTTAGGGATCAGTGCATGAAAGACTTGAGTATTCATTCCAGAAATTGCTACAAGAAACTGATATGTTTTTCTTTAATGAATGTAGAAAGCATAGATGATATGAAGATAGTGAGTTACCACTGGGAGGAAATTAAAGGTCCTTTGCGAGAGCAGAAGGCATCTGCTGACACACCTGTCTTGCACTTGTCTGACCTTGTTCCTGGAAACTACACTTTCAGGTACCTGCACAGATGCTTTCCTTTGGGGTTTTAACTATTTTTGTGATGTCAGCTAAATGTTAGTTTCTCTTTGTGCTTACATGTACCTCCTCAAACAAAAAATTCATTTTTCTTCTGCATGCTGTTACTCTTCATTTTGCGCAGTGGAGAGACATAGCGAAAAGTTTTAATAAAAAGTGCTTGCAGTGATTTTGTGATACTGGTGTAGCGATACTTTACAGCACAAAGTTATGCGAAACAAGGTATCAGAAATTAAATACCTCCCACTCCCAGCAATAACAGCTGTGATAGAACATTTTTACTTTTTTAATCCCCCGCCCCCCGCCCAGCTTAGAAGTTGGCAAGTGTCCTGATTTGAAACTCTGCAGTCAGGCTGTGAAAGTCATCCCTTGAAGGATGGTGGCAGACAGTACAATATTGGGAGACTATCGTCACAAGGCACTGTTGTGTGCTGATTTTAATGAGTCATTCTGTTCTTCATAAAAGCCTTTGCCTTGCTACTGTTTTCCTCCATTTATGCATTGCTGAAGCTGGATTTTTTTTCCAGAGAAGGGAAGCAATGTTTGTGGTTCTGGGCGCTTTAATTAAAATCAGAGTTCATTTTCTGAACTTTTTAACTTAAAGCCTAGTCTGCACAGAGGCAGACTTCCCACTGACCCAGCCTGGGTTATTTCGCTGCCCATGGGTAACAGCCTACCAGTTGATACATTATGTATCAGTGTAGCTTGAGCAGAATGTTGAAGCCGGCGTACATATACATTTAAACGTGGTGCTTTGCATAAGCTTCGCCAAAAATTGCATAGCTTCAACTTCCGTTCTGTGTTCTTTACTGGAACATGTTGTTCCGTATTGCACAGTGACAGACTGAGCGTAGGATTTTTTCCTGTATTAAAAAGGGCAGAGCTTGCTTACAAGCAATGCTCTCAGTGTGTTCCAAACTCTAGAGAATTAGAAAATCACTTGTATATCTCTGCACCTTTGGGGGAGGCTGACGTACTTGTACAATGGAGTGGTGACAGGAAATTAGCTGGTCAACCATATCCAGTGCTGCTGCCACACATGGATGTGCACCCACTGCAGAGTTACGTGTTCCCTAATGACAGAATTGATGAGCACTACTTTTGTTCCCACTCAGGGAAGGCTTCAAGAGGGGTTCACTTCCATGTGGTCAGCTGTACGCAGTTTTCATAACAGAGGTGAATTAGAGCTGTAGTCAGTTACCACACTGTGGAGGGCAGTCTTTCATCACCTTCAGGTGTCTGCAGCAGTCTCAAGATGATTTGTCATTGTGTTTCTGAGAAGCAATAATGTTTTTTTAAACCCTGTACTTTTTTAGTTTTGTGACTTGACAGCTTCAAAAATCTGAGCTGATATTAAGCTCCATTTAAATTAGTAATAGTGTGCCACAAAGAAATATGAAGTTAGGAGTTGCTACTATGCTAAATGCAGAGCTTCTGAACATCCAGAGAAGTTTTGGATGAAGGCGTTACCAGGGACTGTTCCACTGTGGCTGATGAATGAAATCCCTGTTTTTTACCAAGTAAATTTTTTAAAGAATTTGCAGTGAAATCTGTTTGAAATTGATGAAATTGCTATTGACTGCAGGGAAAGGGTTTCTTCTGGGATCCAGAATAGCTAGGCTTTTTTTTTTTTCCTTAAGGGTTGAAGGCTGTGTTTGAAAACAGTCTTCTGAATTTCTTTTCTACCTTAGTGGAGGGATACGTGTTTCTGAAGCAGAAGTTCATATAATCTGATCGGTGGCTCTGTTTTAGGTGGTGTTTGGAAAAGTGCCAGAAAACATTAACATTTGAACTTAGGACTTGGCAGAAGTCCATCTTAACAGATTTCCAATATTGTTTTTTCTGTTGTAGACTCACAGTGATTGATTCAGATGGAGCAGCCAACTCCACCATTGCATCTCTGACTGTCAACAAACCAGTGGATTACCCACCTATTGCCAATGCAGGACCTAATCAGGCAGTCACCTTGCCCCAGAACTTCATCACGCTGAATGGAAATCAGAGCAGTGATGACCATGAAATTATCAGCTACGAGTGGTCGCTCAGCCCCAAAAGCAAAGGCAAGGTTGTAGCAATGCAGGTATGTCTATTTCTCCTTGCATAGGATTGGAAAGTTCTTTTATCTTTGTGTCTAACACGAGCAATCACATACCTAAGTAACCACTCAGAAGCACTGAAATATCTAGAGTACTGTTACTGTCTTTTTTTATTGTTTGTTTGTTTTTTCTTTCCTTCCTCTCTGATGTATTCAGCTCTTATTTTGGATAGTACTTTTAATTCCTTCTCATCTTTTTTTTTTTTTTCATTCCTTTTGGCCATTTCTGATTCCTGCTGTTGTTTCTTTCCTGGCGTTTGGAAAGGCTTCGAGTTCACAATGTCTGTCCTTGGATGCTAGAGCCTGTTCCACAGGTTTCCATCTTCTGAGATGTTGGACATGCTGACAACTGTTTTTGGGAAAATGTGGGGGTAGTCAACGTTTTCTTGTAACGCTCTCCTGGAGAAAGTAGGACTCAAACAGAAACAATTTTCTGAGTGAAAGACGACAAGACTTCTGGTGGTGTTATGCGTCTGTGCTCTGTGGTGGGTTTTTTATGCTCCCTAAAACATGGGTTTCCTATGAAGGCTAACTGCATTTATTCTCTTATTTTCATGGTTGTATTTTTTTTTTTAAATCTGAGAAAAGTTAATAAAAATTTGCAGTGGATTTGCACTCGGAAAGTTGGAGATTCTTGTAGCAGTTGAGGTAATTAATGAAGCCAGCTGAAACTTGGAAGCCGTTTTTCACAAGAGACATGATTTCTGCTATGTTGCAAATACTTTAGACCTTCAGAACTGGAAGGAATTCACTTTGTAGATCTGTTTAGGAAAGGAGTAATACTGATGCAAGGATATACTGTAGAGACAATTACAAAACTATGGAAGAGTTTATAGCATAATGTCTTATTTCTGTTCATTTACCAAGGCGCACACTTTTCCAAAAGCATCCATGCAACTTGAAGTTGTAGTTTTTAAGAGCTGTTCAACCTTAAAGCAACCTTCCTGAAAGAAGGGAATGGCTGTTTGAGATGTCTAATGGAATGGGTTCATTGGGTATTTAATGTGGAAATGCAAGTGCATTTTACAGTTTCTTTTCAAGAGCCTAGTAATCTTTTTCATTTCGCCAAAGCTGAGGATCCTGGTCTCAGGGGTGTTCCATGGTATCCACAGTTAGAGTGCCATGTAGAAAGTACCTCAGTTGGTTAGTTAATCATTTATCAAGTCCCTTAATTCTCATTATCATCTTCATAAAAAAACCAAACCAAACAAAAAAGAAAAACACCTTAATTACATTGTGATTTGTTATTCCTCATAAGAGAGATGCCACAGATGTTCATTTCTTTTTTTGGGTTTTTTTTTGTTTGGTTGGTTGGTTTTGTTTGGTTGGTTTTTTTTGTTTGTTTGTTTTGGGTTTTTTTTGGTTTTGTGGGGTTTTTTGTTTGGGTTTTTTTTTTTTTTTTTTTAGCAAAAGGACCTATAGCTGGGCCCAGTCATTTTATGAGCTTATATAGATATCAACTAATACTGCTGGTAGAGTATATGAGTATGTTCTGGACAGGGTCATCTTGTTTAAGATGTTTTTTCCATAAGCCTCTCTGGCTGGGATCAAGTCAAGCTTGGTTTTGCGTTTAACAATTTTTATAAATATAATGTTATATTAAAGAATGTCATGATGTTTGTTTTTAAAATATCTCTAAGGAAATGGAATAAGCTGTAGTAATTTTCATCAGTGTTTAATTTCCTAATTGAGAAAGTTAACGTCCCCTGTGTTTTGGAATTATTGTTGTTCAAAACAATGCAGCAATTATACCAACATAAGAAATCAAGGTTTATTGCCTATAGATATTTCTCTGGGTTGGTAGGGAGAGTTGCAATAGTGAATACATTACATCTGCCTGTGCATCAAATTTTAAGCCTTCTCTTTGTTTACAAGGTGCTTAAACTGCTTGCGCAAACACTGTATTTATGAATTAAAACAAATTTTATTTTTTCTTCACATTTGCTCTGTAAGACCTTTCATAATCCATCAGCATTTCTGTTTTATCTCGCACTCTTTGTCCTTATAAATGCCTTGTAGGGAGTGCGGACACCGTACCTCCAGTTATCTGCAATGCAGGAAGGAGATTATACGTTTCAGCTGACTGTCACAGACTCTGCGAGGCAGCAGTCCACAGCTGAGGTCACTCTGATAGTACAGCCTGGTAAGTCAGCTGCAGGCATGTCTGGGTCCCTCAGGGGTGGGCCAGCCTGATGCCCGAGCACTGTTGTCGAATACCTCATCTCCCTGCATTGCACCACTGAGATGGCAGTCTGGATGTTTGGTAACCCTGCATCAAGGACACCTCCACCTCCATTTTGTGTCAAAGCAAACAGTTAAAACAAGTGTAGAATCATAGGAAGTCCAGGTGGTGATCCTGAGGGCTCACACTGGCTTGATCACGTAAGGCAACCTGCACAGAGATGTGCCTGAGTGTACTTCTAAAAGCTAAAATGGAGCTCTTGAGTTTAATATCCTACAAAGTCTGTCTGCAAAGCTGTTCAGAGTATCAGTCAGTGCTTTGCTCAGTTTCTTATTGTTTTTCAGTTCTCCTTCAAGAATCCTTGAGTGATTTGAGTTCTCACTAGAATTGCATTGCACTTTCTAGGGAAAAGCGTCAAGCAAGTAATTTTCAAAACCTGCATCTTTAACATATTCGCACATTTGTTCAGATTTGGGAGCTGAGTGATGAATGTGCCCAAATGATCCAGGCCTCGTGAGACCTTTTTTTTTTGGTAATATGTTTTCCTGTTATGTCCAAAGTGGCCTCTTCTGCTCACCTGAAGGTCTCAACGTTTTAGGGGCAGCGTTTTATCCTCCTGTTGTTGCTTATAACACATCTTTTTGTAGATGACCCCTTCTGGGAAAACTTTACAGCAGTCATTTATTGCAGAAATGAAGAACATGAATTGGAAGTACAGCATGTGGTGGTGCCTTTTAGACCCGTTATAGTGTGGAACTAGAAAGATGCTATTGCTGAAGTCAGGTCTAAGGGTAAATAAATATCCAGGAAAATGATAGCATTGCCAGTTTTACCATGCCACAAAAGCAGAGGTTGAAAACAGAATTATGGGTTATATGTTTCTGCAGTAAATCCTCAAAGGCTCTAAACTGGCATTAACTTAGTGGTGTCATGCTGACCTTGAGCAGCAGAAAACCTGGGCCAGTATCTTCTTCAACAGCAAAGAACCATGTTCATGTGGGTGGTTTTGAAAGGGATGCAGTGGTGGAACCAGGAGAATACCCTACCACTCTTGTTACGAAACATTTCATACAATGCACTGAGCATGCTGCAAATGTTTTGAGTGTGACTGTGCCTTCAGATATGACTGTGAAAAAGGGCAGTACTTGCTGTGGGATTTGGCTTGTTGCGGAACTGGTCTTTCTCACCTAATATTTTCTGCTGGCTTGTGCACGTTATACTTGTGATTTGTACCTTTGAGCCAATATATCAAATTTGTAATATAATATTCCATGTAAAATCTTCCCTCTGACTGGCAATCCTTGCCAGTGACTACCTAGCAAATGTTATACGCTAAATATTATTTTTACAGAAAATAACAGTCCTCCAGTAGCAGTGGCTGGCCCTGACAAGGAATTGACCTTCCCAGTAGAAAGTACTACGCTGGATGGAAGCAAAAGCCAAGATGACCAAGGCATTGTCTTCTATCACTGGGAAAATATCAGGTATCTAGAGATTTTATTAATCTCCAGTAAAATAGACATCAAAGAAAAGTGGTTGAGTGCCAGAGCCTCTTATGCAATTGCATTGGCTGATGCACTGTCTTAGAACTGCTTTGAGGGTCTTCCCACTCAGGTGGTCATAGGGTAAGGGACAGGAATTTTAAGTTCAACTTGGAAAGCTTAGGCAATCTCTGCTTTTGTTTTGCATGTGTCATTTTGAGGCCTGCTGTTATAAAGTTAAGAGAAAATGCCAGGAACTTTCATGTCTCCTGTTAAAAAGTGAATAACAGGCTTGGGTACCCTCCTGTAACGTACAAAGCTTTCCAGTCAGTGCTCAGAACTAGGGTTTCTTAGCCGCTTGTTTGTTGAATAATAAAGCAAATTGATGATCTATTTGGCCTGAGCTTTCAATAGTAGGTGACCAAAGCACTCTTGAATGATGACTGAAAATGTTTTGCAGAAGTTTGTAATTGTATGTTTATGTGCAAAACTAATTGAACCTTAATAAAAGGACAAGGTATTAGCTCATGCAACTGTCATATCTGTGGTACAGCCAGAGGTTTGCTGGCACCTTGTACTTGTTGTGAGTGGCTCTTAGAGCAACAGTGTTTGCGTGCTCACATGAAATAGTACAGCGAGGAGGTTGAACTTCTGGGGTGTGTTTTTCTACTCTTCTAATAACTGGATATGTGATGCTTGGGTGCTCTGAATGTCTTGAAAAAATGGATCTATTAATTCTCTGAACTAAACTCATGTCTTACAGTTCTTTAACCATCACTGCTTATAGTGGTGGTAGAACTACAATATGCATAAAAGAAAATGGCATGAACGATGCTGCTGAAAGAACAGTTTGACTGGCTGTGCAGGATTATTTTTCTGAGATGTTTTGTTTCAGTGGACCAAGCTCTGTACAGATGGAAGATGGTGACAAAGCAATAGCAACTGTAACTGGTCTTCAGGTTGGTACCTATCGCTTCAGGCTGACCGTGAGAGACCAACAGGGCTTAAGCAGTGCATCGGTGCTCTCTGTTACTGTGAAGGAAGGTAAGCCTAGTTGCTGCTTCTTAGGATATGGTAGGCAATTTGCCAGTTAATTCAATCACTGACAGAATGTAAAGGAAATCAGAACAGAAAGGTATAATGTATTTGTTGCCATGTTTCAAGGGCATTCAAGAAGACTTACTGCTATTTTGTAATAGAGTGGTATTGTGAGTGACTGGTGGAATTAATTTTGCTTACTGCAAGCTTATTTAAAGTTAAATATATGCAGAATTAGCTGTAATAACAATGATCCAAAAATACTATTTTTGACCATGGAGTGTCTACTTCATTAAGGGGGTGTGTTTTTATCTTATTCTCAAAGTTAAGCTTTGAGCAGAAAAGCAATTCTGCTGTGGGTTTTAAATAATATCCAAGAAGTGAGGTCTCAGAGTAAACCAATTTGCACTTAAAAACTTAATGTTAAAAGACCTGTATTTATTTTGGTTTTTTGATACAGAGAAACAGTTGCTGTGGTAGTTTTTTAAATTATTTTTTTCCCCAATGTGCATGCTGTAGAACAGGTTTTGGATAATAATACCTATTATGTGAGATCATAGAATTATAGAATTATTTAGGCTGGAAAAGACCTTTAAGATCATTGAGTCCAACTGTTAACATAACACTGCCAAGTCCACCACTAAACCATGTCCCAAAGTGCTACGTCTACACATTTTTGAGCACCTTCAGGGATGGTGTCTCCACCACCTCTCTGGGCAGCCTGTTCCAATGTCTGAGCACTCTTTCAGTAAAGAAATTTTTCCTAATATCTAATCTAAGCCTCCCCTGACACAGCTTGAGGCCATTTCCTCTTGTCCTATCACTTGTTACTTGGGAGAAGAGACTGATCTCCACCTCACTACAACCTCCTGTCAGGTAGTTGTAGAGAGGGATAAGGTCTCCCCTCAGCCTCCTTTTCTCCAGGCTAAACAGCCCTAGTTCCCGAAGCCGCTCCTCATAAGACATGTTGTCTAGACCCTTCACCAGCTTCGTTGCTCTTCTGACAGAGGTACTGTCAGGTACTCCTGACAGATTTCATGGCTTTGACTTTTGTTGCATCCTCAAATTTGCAGGTGGTGATAATTTAGCCATCTTTTGCCTCATGTTGTTCCTTAGGGAGTGATTGTAGCAATCTCTATGGGCCTATGCCTCCTTTTAAAGAAGGTGCCGTAATACATTTCAAATCCTGTTTGGTCCAGAGTTTGGCATACCTTGTTTTTTGAGGGGAGCAATGCACTCTGGCTCTGCAAGTATGGTACCTATACCATTTACGAAATGATAGTAGAGTTGCATTAGAATCTTAGCTGCTGACTTTCTTGAAAAGAGTGCAGCCTTGTTTCTTTTTCACTTGGTATCACTGCAGAACAAATGAATATTGGAGGAGAAGCTGGACTCAGTTTTACCTGTGTGCATCATGGGTTGAACTGTTTCAGAGTTTGTTAGGTGTTTAGTCAGAAACACATGGCA
Organism: Sula dactylatra; assembly: GCA_013389905.1. Lineage (NCBI taxonomy): Eukaryota > Metazoa > Chordata > Aves > Suliformes > Sulidae > Sula > Sula dactylatra. The sequence goes on from WEKW01031058.1 coordinate 122,512, forward strand.
ACAGCACTCCCCAGATGTGTCTCATGGTCTCATTCAGGCTGTGAAGTGTAGCCACAGTATATACTGACTACAGTCACACGTTCAGTATGCAAAATATTCAGTGCTCCAATAGCCAAGTTTAATCAACTGGTTTATTTGGAAGAGACAAGAAGATCACTTGTATCACAAAGAACTCTATGCTGTTCTAAAGAACAGAGTTACAGCCAATGCCTTGGAGACCCGCCCAAAACTGAATTATTTATGTCCAACATAATACTCAGACCAGCAAGGTATTTCATGCAGCCTCACAGCTTCTTGGAGCTCTGTCTTATCAGTTGTGTTCTAAACAAAAGTCAGTAATGTCTGGTTTCTGAAAAGAGAATGTGTTCATGTTTCTTTCGTGGTTTTTGGCCATACTCCTAACGCATGCCTTAATTTCATTGCTAGCTGTAAGCAAAAAGCATTCAGGAACTGGGTTTACTCTAAGTTTCCTGATTACACTTTGTCTAAATACAAGCTTCTATTAGGTAATAAGTGATTCTCAAGAGAAGAAGAGCCCAGTATGGTGATCTCATGCTAAGCTGTGTTTCGAAGTAGGCAGAAAATCTTTTGCTTGACTGAGAAAATCTGATGCTTAAGTTATTGTGAGACTGTAAATAGAGTACCCCACAATCCTTTTTGAATAAGATCTTTTTGGATGGAACCTCTTAACGGTATTCTTCTCATGGTACAACTCTGCTTTTGTCAGGCTGTAATAATCCCGGAGCCAAATTCTGTATACCCACTCATCCTTTCCCTGTACATTTGACATGAGATTCTGTTGTTACTGCTTGTCATCATCAGGTGAAGAATTGCAGTGTGGGTGTATTGGCAATGGCATGTCACATTTCGCATGTTTTGAAAGCAAATCCTTCTCCACTATTTTTATGGCTAGAAAACAACAGTCCACCCCGGGCGCATGCTGGTGGGAGGCATGTTCTAGTGCTTCCAAATAACTCTGTTACCTTGGATGGCTCAAGGTCTGCTGATGACCAGGGGATTGTGTCGTACTTGTGGATTCGGGATGGTCAAAGCCCAGCAGCTGGGGTAAGTTTCTTGAAGGTTGTAACGAGTCAAATTTGGCTTTCGTTATGCATGTAGCATCGCTGCAACAGGGCAAGCAGGTACAACTCATAAGATGTTATGAGGCATGGTGTCAGTTTCTGGTTTGTCTCACCTCTCTAATGCTTTGGTTCAAGGGGCTTGTGATATTTGCAGTACAGCTATAGAATATGGTAGCTAAGTAAGAGGACTGCAGCAGTGCGGACTGAGTTGAGAAGCCTCGAGACAGAAGAATAAAATTCTGTCTCTTAAGGAGTAATTGGTGATAGTACCAAGTTAATGTGTTTGAGAGAAAAATCACCTGAAATCCAGATATTCCAAAGGAGGAAGAGTCTGAGAGTGCAAGAAGTAGTGATGTCTGGTACCAAATCAGGCGAAACTTGCAGTTTAAGGTAAAAACAGTGTTTGGCGCTAGATGTCTAGATACCTTGCCTGGCAGACCTCACTGAACAGCCTGGGTCATTAGGGCAGTGGAGTCTGCTCTCCGAGTGGGGGCAGAGAGCAGAAGTACCTCATGATAAACTGAATTCTATGTCAGCTGCTAAAACTATGATAACTTATTCTGCCTATCTGCAAAAAGAGTTGTGGACAGCTCTTCGCACTCAGAAAGATGGTGGTAAATCAGCAAGAACTGGGAGAGGAGAAGCAGCGAAATGATAACAGAGCTTCTAGAAGCAATTCACGTTGATGGTATGAGAAAAATTGAAGAGGTTTAGCTTAAATATAGCTGGCAGAAGTGATAGCTGGAAATACATGAACTCCACGGAAAGGAAATAATTTGGGAGTTAAGAAGGCAGAACTAAGGATACTGGAGTAAAAATGAGAAATAATAATGTAACTGTCTCAGATCTTCAAGCAGATGAGCACTTAAAAATGTCAGCTGTTCTGTCTGGGTATTTGGGGGTTTTTAATGAAAATACCCATACTGTGCAGACGTCCTCATTAACTGCCACTTCCAAATTTGAATTACTCTGCTATAAACTGTCGTAGGCCTCATTTGTCCCAAAAACCAAAGCAAGAACTCACACTGTCATAGCAGATACCCAACCTGATAGTCACACTTGCAGCTTTCTCTGAGGGTATAATCATCCCGGTACCTTTGTTCACAGGATGTCATCCATGGCTCAGACCACGAGGCAGTTCTGCAGCTAACTAACCTGGTGGAAGGAACCTATACGTTTCACTTGAAAGTTACGGATGCTAAAGGAGACTCAGATATTGATTCAGCAACTGTTGAAGTGCGGCCTGGTATGACAATTAAAAGGTCATCGATACGTTGTGAATACCTCATCTTTGTTCTCCTTTTCACTTATTTATTTCAATGTTGTCAAGATTCTTTCAAGTTAGAGACCCATTTGCTTTGTGTTTTCTCTTCATACCTTCTTATTGTTCTCTCGGTAGGCCTGAGTGTGTTAGAAGACGACATGTAATTGGTAGTTAGGAATCCTGACACCTTTGCCTTGCTGGAAGCATAAATAAATAAAAATTATACTTCCTAGGTAATATTTTGTTAGGTTTTTGTCGCTTTTCATTCATTGTAGGTTTTTGTTTGTTTTTTCTGGTTTTTAACCAGTTTGGCCAATGGAAAAAGGTGGGAGCTGAGCATTAAGTTGAGGTACAAATGCTGCAATTGTGTGTTTGATGGTTGAAAGTGTGTTTTTATGCTTGTTTTCCTTCATTCATCCTGAAGGGCAAAAACAAACCTCAAAGAATTTCAGGGTTTTTTAAATTGGCTTTTCATGGTTTCATGTTGCTTGGATATAGACTTGTTTTCAAATGCAGGATAAATGGCTATTTGATGGAAGCATAAGTTGAGGTTTCAGGAAATGAGCCTGAAATCTTGGGTCTGTCAGAGATTTCTTGTTTGTCTGGTTTTGGGCAATGATTTTATTTCTGTTCCTCACTTTATTGTTGAATGTAGTCACAATAATTGGCTCAGGATTCTCACTGGATATGTCTGAAGCTTGTTTTGTTTGCAAGGCACTCTAGAAGTTCAAGTATTATTTAACAGAACCCTCAGTTTGTGAAGGTAAACATATTTGGTGTTTCTCAAATTGACCATCCTCATTTAGACTTGGTCACACAGTCTTGCATGCTAACATATGAGTCCATCTTTGCCTCCCTTTTCCTGGGCAGTAACCAATAGTAGATATCTAGCAGGGAACTTAAGAATTAGACTCACCTAGTGCTACCTCTGACCTTAAGATGGCAGCATTTAGGGAAACAGAAGTTGCTGTTCTGCAGAGAAATGTGTTAATGCTGAACTGAAGTACACACTGAAGCGCTTTCTTTTAACTGATAAGCTGGGTTGCTATCTTAGGACCCACCAGGTTTGTTTCAGAGCGAATGTGAAAATGTAGGCTAAGTACTTTTCTAAGAACACAAAAGGGTTGGGTTATAAGGGATATGGATCTTATGCAGGAAAACATAGTATTTAAATACTTTTGAGTACTGCATATTGTCTTCAGTTGGTACTGAAATATCTGCCAGGCTCTGAAAGCATAGCATGTTCTTTCTCCGTCAGATCCCAGAAGGAGTGGTCTGGTGGAGCTGATTCTGCAAGTTGGAGTGGGACAGCTGAGTGAACAGCAGAAGGACACCCTGGTGAGACAGCTGGCTGTATTGCTGAATGTTTTGGATTCAGATATCAAAGTTCAGAAGATACAAGCCTACTCAGATATAAGGTATAAAGATATCCTGCTGTGCCAGGAAGATTGTGATTTTCATTGACTTTTTCACAGCTCATAATTAGTTGCAAAGTAATCTTTTTCCAAGAAGACAAAAATATGCTATAGCTCTCAAAAGGATATACTTTAAAAGGTGAATTTCTTCTGCTATGGCAGAAAATTGATGAAGTAAGCTCTCTGGAGGCTCAGAACTGAGGTGTTTTGTTTTTTTTTTTTAAAAAAATAATATAGGTTTTTTATTTATTCCTTTAAAGAAAGCATATGAATATATTTCAGTGTCTTTGTTCCATACAGTGCTATTATTTTTCCCAAATGCTGGATGGAATGAGTCAGACAGACTTTCTCACAGTGAAGCAAGTATTGCATTTCAAAATAAGGTTCCAGCTCTATCTGATCAAACCTGGTTTATTCCCCTTTTCTTCTACTTCCTTTCTAATGTTTTGATATTCTAAGTATTTTATAAACATTTTCCCAGGTAACTGGTGTTGAAAATCCACTTTTTGCAGAGAAAACTACACAGTGGATACTCCTATGTGTGGTATCTTAGAAATACCTCTTCTGCTTGGTATAGAGGGCTAGAGATGGCTGTGTGTACCTAGAAAAAATTCTCAGCATGATTAGTAGAACCTGTTGACATGAGTTACCTTTATCTTACTTCTTGTTAACTACTTGGTAATTTAAAACCCATTTTGGTGTGTATTTAGCTCTTGGGGAACCTCTTAAAATTTAAAACTAAACAGTTTAGAAAATCAGCATTTATAACTATGATAATTTTAATCACAACTGCCAATTACTGCTTTTCAGATAAATATGTTCACTGAAGTGACTGATACAGTATGAGATCAACACCACCCAACTTAAAAAGGAGGAGGGAGGGGGGGAAGAGGGTTCCCACATGAAGTTCTCTTGCTCCCTTGCTTGTGAGCTTTTCTTCCTCTTAAATTTGGTTTCCTAAAGTTACTCGGACTGCTTCAGAGTGCATTCTGATAGGTTTTAGATGAAAATGGGGAGAGCAAATGTATACATACTTCTCTTAAAATGACAGTCAGGAAGACCAAGGAGGGAATTACATTTGTTGTTGTCCTCACCTTCCTTGTGTGAAACTGAGAAGCCAGAGACCTGCTGGTGCTCCCAGCTCAGAATGAAGTCTATGGCATGTCGATGGAGTTGACTGATCCATCGACACAGTTCCCTAATCTTTATCAGTGGTGACATCTGATTTCCAGAAACAAACAAAACTAAAGGCTGTAAACTGAATGCCTGACAAAAGTGATCTTTGACTGCAGTCATGACCTTAGCTGTTCTTTCTGCAGCACCGCGGTTGTGTTCTACGTGCAGAACGGGCATCCTTCCAAGGTGATCAAGGCATCAGATGTCTCGCGAACTCTGCATGTGCAGCTTTTGAAAGAGAAGGCTGACTTTCTGCTTTTTAAAGTCCTGCGGGTTGACACGGCTGGTATGTTTTGGATCATGCTTGCTTATCTTGGAACTTTGCACGCATTTGGCTAACACAGTACCTGGAAACAGTGCATGAAGGCCTTCTGTCTGCCATCTGGTGTCTGGGCTTGTGTGTGGCTTTCCAAAAGATGATGCTGAAGACAATACTTAAAATACTTGTTCACTTTTGGTAGACTGGTGCCAGTTACTTGCGCGCTTTTAAAAGGCTTCATCTGTAACAGCAGGCAAAAGCATATCTTAATCTGGTCTGTGTCAGGAAGGCCTGGGGAATGAGGATAAAGAAATCCCACTCATACCATCTTTTGTTGGAAGATGGGCAAAACTTAATATAGCCATAATATAGAATGTTTGATGTCTCTGGTTCCTTCAAGGCTTTTAGTGTTCAGTAATAGACTTGTAATGCAACTTGGTTTTGTCTGTCTGTATCAGGCAAAACGGTCGGGTGATCACCACGTTATAACCTCGTCTTCTAATATTTGCAATGTAGACGGGCTGCTGGGGTTTCTTATAATGAACTGTTTCTTTTCCCCAAAAAGATGCTTGAACTTCTAAGCCAATTTTAAACTTCACTAGTAATGTGAACCCTGTATGATACTCAGATATTACAGGTATTACTTTTCTATAACTTAAAATCAGGACATAATCCAAATTCAAACAAAGCGAGCAAACTCTGGCAATAAAATAGTCATTGATTCTGTAGTAAATTCTGTCTTTATTTACCTGTTGAAAAAGGGCTGTTTTTCTGTTGTAAATGTACTTGGATTACCGAAATGCATAGGTGTCACTTGAAAATAAGCATTAACATTTTTCTTGACACAGCAAATCTGCTATTCTGTGTTTTAAGGGGAATAACTTTTTATTTTAGTCTGATAAAGATGCATTGATCTAGCAGTTGCTACTGCTGTAAGCGTATGAGGTATGTAAATGTTCTCGCCTCAGATAATGTAATTCAGTTTTGAAATACTGAAATACACTCTAGTTTATTGGTGTCATGCTTGTCTTCTAGTACCTGAGAATGCTGATATTGATCAGTTCTCAGGTATTTTAGAAGTTGTTAAAGATATGTCATAAGAAAGGAGCAGGTCTGAATTCCACAGCTTCAACTCATCTTTATTTCTGGTTAGAATAAACTGTTCTTGACTTGCATACAATTTCAATGTTGTATGCATAAGAGATATTCTTATCTTCACAGCCAGCAGTCTGCTGAATTGTAAATCTATTTAACACACAGAACACCGAAAGGAAAGGGAGATTTAAAATATATCAGGATATTATGAACTGGTTGCTTTACCACCAATCTAGTCTAAAAGCAAGAGGATGCGTGACAAGTTGTCCATTTACATAACTGACCTTATGTTTGGTTTTGTTCTTAGCCTGCCTTTTAAAATGCTCGGGACATGGACACTGTGACCCCATAACAAAGCGCTGCATTTGCTACCAGCTGTGGATGGAAAACTTGATTCATCGTTATCTAAATGATGGAGAGAGTAATTGCGGTGAGTTTGGGTGTTGTGGGTTGCGTTTCAAGAATAACTCCTCATCTTGTGAGACTGTTGATTATTTGCTGTGAGAATGGGGATTACTTAGGAAGTAAATGCTGAAGGAAGACTAAAACAGTCCCTTTGTTTTCTAGCCCAGCAATATCTTTCTATAGAAAGATACTTGAATAACGTCCTGAAATGAAAATACCTTGACAGTAGCAGCCTATATTTAAAATATTTTAAAAGTTTAAATTTTAAAAAGTATCACTTTGACCAAAAAAGCATGAAAACTTGGGGGAGAGATCTTGCAACAATTTGGAGCCAGTTGGAAGGGTTGTTGAGTAGTGTGAGCAAAGCTTTTGAGTAGTATTCATCTGATTGTTGTAAAGCTGAAAAAGAGGCAACAGCTTAGATTCTCTGAGTGGGTGGTTGATGCTTCTGTGCCAGAAGTATGGTCTGACCTAAGGAAGGAAAGCACTAGTGTTCTGGACTAACCAATATAGTCACCTTTAAAACCTCAGCTTTTTAGCGTGATTAATTTCATTGTTTCTTTCAGTTTGCCTGTTGCACCTGGGAAATGCAATTTAGTTTCACCAGCTTAATCGTGTCTATATTCTGTGGCATACCTAACGTATCAGCTAAGCCTCTCTATTTCAAATATTTAATAGTTTTAATTTAACTAAATTGGTCTTCTGCTTAAGTTGAAATAAAGCTCAGTTCTTAGTACTGTGCAGGCTTGATGACATTTGCTGAGCAATGCATTAGACTTCAAGTAAATCTATAGAAAATTATAAGGAGCTTGCTACAAGCCATTAAGTAACTATGGGCCATGTGTTTGTCTGTTAGTGAACGAAGACTAATTGACCAACCAAAATGGGACAGTAGGTTTTAAGCCTGAGGCTGGGACCTCCTGCAGCCCTGCCCTAATGCTGTGTTTGTTCCATAGTGTAATAATAACACTGAAATAGTGAGTATGCGCATGCTGGAGTTCACGTTATTGCGCATCCCTCTGTATCCTTCTCATGTTTTCCTGGATTTACAGATGTAAGCATGCAGGTAGAAAGATCTATCTCTAATCAGCGTCTCTTTTAAAGTTCTACTAAAATGTCAGACCCAAAGTACACCTATGTTTATTTCAGTTAGAGAATGACAGCTGAGGTGGTAACCATGCCCTCTTGACTTCTAGTTCCCATGTAGACTTCAGGTATCTCGGGATGGTAAAAGGTATTGGAGTGGAAGAAAATTTTCAAACATGCACTTTCAGTCTGAAAGCTTAAGAATTTTTAGGGATTCTTCTGAGAATATGAAGGTGCTAGGTTTTCCTGAGTTCCTTTTGCAACTCCCCATTTTTCAGGACTGGTTATTTTAAGAGTTATTTTAGAAATTATCCTATTCATATTACTTTACAAAGCATTGTTGTGTTTCTTTTTTCAGAGTGGAGTATACTCTATGTGACTGTATCTGTTTTTATTTTGATTGTGGTCATGGTAGGGCTTGCCTGGTTCTTCATCTGCTGCTGCAAAAGGTACATGATTTGTGTTTCTTTTTGGGGTATATGCAAAAACTGCACACAACAGTCCAGTCCTTAGCACTAAACCACTGAACTCTTTTCAGACATGTGAGGAACTTCCTGCAGCTATTTCTGTACATAATTTTGTTGAAAAAAGGAGTATCCATTTGTGGCTCTGTGCTCTTCTGCATGTCGAAAACCAAAAAGCCGATACTGGAGTATCCTTCATATTAAGAGATAATTTATGTTAAAATGTTGAGCGTATACTGCAGATCTTCAAGGTCTCCCACTGAGTCCTCCAGGTACTCCATGCTAAGAAAAAAGAGGCATGCCCTGAAGGTCACTGACGTAGGAGTGTTCTAGGCCATGGGAAGGGAGCTGCTCCCAACCTAGTGTCTCCCTTGGACAGGAAGGGTGGGCATATGGGCTGCATCTGGCTGATGGGCAAGGAGTACTCTAGTGATCTCAGTCATGCAAACTTCTTGCTTCCTCTTTCGTTAAACAGTTTTGCCTACTACTGTATGTCATTTCCCTCTCTGCCCCTGCCTCCAGTTTTTCCTAGTGAGCTGATAAATTCTTTTTCAAGTGACAAACCCCTGCAAGTTCTGTCACTAGAGCAAGTGTTTTTGCTGCTGCTCAAAAAGCCCAGCAAACAGGTAGCTTGTTCAAGTGTTAGCAAAAATGAAATGCTGTCAAAATCTTTCTGGATTTTCAACTTTTTCTAGGGTGTCTTTGTAGTATGTAAAGGATGCTCTTTGAAATGCGCAGGAGTTGATACTGATTTCCTTTTTAGGGTTGAAGGAACAATGCTGCCAGTAGAAAGGTTTAAATAGAATTGTGATCCACTGCATCCCCACAGTGTGGGGTGGAGCCTCACAGGCTTGTGTGGGTTTGATGAGAAAGGGATTGTTGATGGAGTTCAGCTCCTTCTGTCCTTCGTCCTCACGTGGCTTATGCCAGAGAGTGAGGGCTGGTTGATAACAGGTACATGGCAAGAGTTGCCCTTTACCTTGTGGAAACTACAGAAAAAAGATACACTGTAGACCAAGATTTGGATGGAGTTTTGGAGGTTTTAAAGGCTTTGAGTTGCCAAATGAACTCCATTTTTTTAGAAGGCTGTAGAGGGGAGGCTGAGTGACTGGCTGTTGCTGTAATGTCGGCTGAGCAGTAGGTGGCTTCTTCACTGTGAACTGTGCAATCTGGGTGGGGATGCTTCTCCAGACCTTGCCCTGACAAAGGGCATGTCCCACCCACCCACCCCCCTCCAAAGTTATAAGAAAGAGGGCCAGAAAAAAGCCTGAAGTGTGTCAGCATCTTCTAGGAGGTGCCCCCTTGGTTTCATGCGTGAATTCCCTTATTTCTACCCTGAAATCCTTTGTTCGTTCCCTCTCGATCCAATCCAACAAACAGTTCTGTGTCTGCTCCTCTAGCTCCAGGACTTTTCCTTCTGTATTAATGAGCAGGTGAGTGACTCCTGCAAATAGCTGAAACTTAACATAGAGATGACGGTGCTTGCAGCGTTGTGAAAGTAGATGCTGGGGAAGGATTTAAATGAAGAAAGAACAGGTGTGAATTTGCCTAGAGACCAGTAGGGCTTTGTCCTTGCATATATATGAGGGAGCTAATCTTCATTTTTGCCTGGTCTTCTCTGTAAGCATAACCAGCCAAGCACCACTTAAATTCTTGCAGTTAAAAAAAAAATTGGGGACTAACCAATTCTTAAAATTTTATTTGGAAACAAATGAATATATGTCTACCTTGTCTACTTACTATGTTGAAATTGAACAAACGGAACCCCTGTGGCCTAGGAAAGCAAGTCAGTCTTCCTTGCTTTCTTCATCTTTGTATATCAGAGAGAACATAATTATACCCTCTGATCCAGATTGTACAGCTGCTTTATACAGGTATAAACTCGAACAACTCTTTTTAAGTGGAGGCAAGAAAGTACAAGAGGTTCTATATATTGGGGTATGTAGCTATGAGTATGAAAAGGAAGAGGGAGTGGATTTATGTGTGTACGTGAGAACTAAATGTCTTTGTGGTAACTTTCTTTTTAGCAGAAAGAGGACAAAGATAAGGAAGAAAACAAAATACACCATCCTAGATAACATAGATGAACAGGAGAGAATGGAGCTACGACCCAAATATGGTAAGCGCTATCTGTTTTGGCTGGGAACTCACCCACCAAACTTAGAGTCGATGTATTTGAATTGACACCTGCAGTCAGGAGGAGCCTGGAAGCTGGCCTACAAGTTTGGGAATGGCAGAAGCAAGCACAGACGATTAAATAGTTGAGGGAGAATCACTTCTTTTCTTTCATGAGGCCTTGGGCTCAGCCACTGCTCTGAGCTTCTTCATTAATCTTAATTTAGAACATCTAGTAGCCCCACAGACTTTCTCCATGTAACCCCTCCTGCCCTGCACACACTTTAATTTGGATCTGTTTTTATTGCTGCTCAGCAGTTCTCTCCTGGCCCATAAGTGCCATGTTAAACATCAGTAGACTTCAGCTGCCACCCTCTGTTCACATAAATTTTGATTTACCCGTGTTTCAGTTTTTAGCAGGGGAAATACTGGAATCCAGGGTAATAAAATCATCCTGAGAAATTGCTGTCCTAGAAAGACAGACATAACATTTCTGTAGAAACTGTGACCTTTCATTGCTACTCATGTTAATCAGAGTGGACAGACTAATTTCCAGATTCAAGCTATTAAAAGTACATTAGCTATGTACTAAGATCATCTAATTGTTTCAAATTTAAATGCATATATTCATGTTTCAGAGCTACAAACTGATGGGCCTGCAGTGAAGTCAGAAGAGTATCTGCCTGACTGTGTATGATACATCCTAGGCCAGTTTTTATGTTGGTGGGTGGTGGTGGTGCATGCTGTTTTGCCGGATTGCAGGGAATGTTTTCATTTATCTTTCATATCGCAGCAGAGGAGAGGTTGGTTAGTTGTTACTAACAAGTGAAAACTTTCTAATGAGCTTGTTTTGCTTTTTTTATTGTCAGGTATAAAACACAGAAGTACAGAACACAACTCCAGTTTGATGGTCTCTGAGTCGGAGTTTGACAGTGATCAGGACACTATCTTCAGCAGAGAAAAGATTGAAAGAGAGAATTCTAAAACCCTCATGAATGGATCAATCAGAAACGGAGTTTCCTTCAACTACAGCTCCAAAGACAGATAACTGAATGAGGGTAAAAGCACAGAACACGCTGGTCCGACACATCTGAAACATGTTGGCCCACCTCTGTTTTTCCAGAACCGAAAGCTTCCTAAAATATCAACTAATTGCAGATGAAAGGGTAAATTTCTAGCACAGTTAGGGGAAGGAAGGTGGAAGGATTAGATGGTCACCTAACTCCTCTTGTCACCATTATAGGAACAAGGAAAAGCACATCTTATTTCTTGCATGTTCCATGCTGAATATTTGTCTGAACTTCAGAAGGCCTTTTTTCCTGTATCACTGCTACAAAACTAGCCAGGGCTCTTACGCTACTAACAATGGTAACTGAGATGCATACAGATTCGTGTCCTGTGCTCCTGTCTCTCTCTCAGAGAAGCAGTGTGATTATGATGCTGACCTAAAACAGCAAAAGCCAATATAGATAAATTCCCTTACAACTGGAGAGCAATATGTGACCACAGGCTCCATTTTCAGTTTAGGTTGGGAACACAGAGAGAGCATTTTTAGTGCATTGTATTTATCTCTGACTGTGCTTTGTGACTTCCTTTTCTGGGATAGAACTCATCAGATGGAAATGTCTTTGTTTTCAAAGAAAGTTTACAATTAGCAGTTGCATTTAATCAGCTGTAAAGTAACGTGATACATCTGTGTCCTGCGGGATGCAATGTTCCCTGTATCTACATAGAAAGTATGGTGCCTGCAGGGAAGTCCAGCCTTAGGTTGCTTCTGTAATGCTGAAGGTGCTTTGGCTCTCTGGAGTCTGCCACATCCAGCCAGGGAACAGTACCAGAAAGGCAGGAGGGACTCAGTGCAATGTGCCTTCAGAAGTGTTTTGAGAATCCTAAACAGCTTTTTGTTTAGAGAGCGCTTTTAAGGAGCTCTGGACCTTTTAAGACTGAACCCTCAGCTGAGATGAGTTTTCATCTGTCAGCCTCAGTGCTTAATTAAAGAATATGCCAGGCATTTGTGTAGTGAAATGCTTGTGGCAACACATCTTATGTGGAGCAGGAATTTCAACACTTACCTTCATTGCCCTGGGAATTGGTACTAAGGAAGATTTTAGCTTGAACATTTAGACTGTTTTACTTTTTCCTCTGTGGCTATTCAGTGACTAGATGCGTTGGCCTAAAGAGATCCCTTTAGATGTTTGGAAGGGGTAGGTGTGTCAGAGTTCTGATGTTCTTGTTTGCAATCTGGATAATTTCCTCGCAGAGTGCTTGTTAGGCTTCAAAGCTGTGCCCCCAATACTGTTCTTGAAATCCCCAGCTGAAGACGTGGCTCTTGTACATAAGCCTCACTTGTGGGGTCATCTGTGTCAGTGGTACCATCTGGCCACGACATCAGCCTTTCCAGGGTGTCCTTTACTAACATGCTGGAGTCTTGGGCTGAGCTGGAGAAATGGCGTGTTCTGATAGAGAAAATGTTCCTCTGGGAGTGTTTTGGACAGGGCCGGGTTTAAGGGTTTTTTGATGTTTTTGGTTTTTAATCTGGTGGTGGAGAATGCATTAACAGAGAAGGGTGGAGCAGTATAGAGATGGAGAGCAGATGAGAAGGGTCAGGGAGGGGACATACCCCACCTCTATCATGAGGAATAATTTGGTGGAGGATTTTGGGGCTTTCTCCATCCTTTCATAGAAGTCCGACACAACAGAGTAATTGGATTGAACACTGTGGCTTCTGTGCTTCTCTTAATCGAGTTGGGCAAAAGTCAGAACTGTCTAGGTTGGAAGGAATCAGCAGTCAAAAATTGCAGCAACGTGGCTGCAAAGCTCATAACTGCTTTCATACCTTTTGAATCTCAAATGCAGCCAGCAACAGTACCTAAGGCTACTAATGCTGCACTGAGCATTTATCCTGTGCCCAGCCCTGCATTTCTCTGGAGAGCTGAGTGTGGCTGCAGGAGTCACAGTGGTGGGAGAGACTGTGAAGAGCTGAAAAGGGCTAATGCAGGTGTTTTCCATGTTTTTCCCATAACCACCAGCAAGATGCAGTGTAAATGGTTTGATTTGCTTTCTTCAGAAGCCAAGTTTTAACTCTATGTGTACAGGGGTTTTAGGCTATTTATTGAAACAAATCTACTTTATCTCACCCTCCCCCTTCTTGAATGTCTGTGTGTATGTATATATTTTTAAATAACTTGGTCAATAAAAGCAAGGTCAGCTTCTGATGTCTTTCAATTTCTGCTCCAGATGTGTTAACATCATAACATAGTGTTCAATTTAAAGCATTCCTGAAGAAAGTTAAGGCCCACTCAAAATACTAATTTTTTTCCTTTTTAAATCAAAATGTTGGACTTTTAATACATGCCGCACAAACTCCCAAAATGTTCTAGCAGCATTTATGCTCTCAGAAACATGCATTTTAAAAAAAAAAAAAAAAAAAAAAAACCCAAACAACAAAGCCAAACCAAAAACCAAACCAAAACACGTTGCATAAGCGACTACAACTTTGTATTGGCCATGCTGCCATTATTGCTTCTGCTAAGTGCTGTATCCAGTGTGCCTTTATCTGTAAACTTATATTTTAGGACATGTCAGTGCAATCAGCAGCATCCTTCAGTTTTGTGAAGTCAGTCACTTGTGTGTTTTGGGTTTATTTTACCTTTTTATAGCTGGTCCTGAAGCCTAGGGGGTTGTTCTTTCAAGAAATTAAAATTCAGACATAATCTTTTTAAAAAAACCTAAAGACTGATTCTCTAGTAAAACAACTACAGGAATCATGAACCTGCTTTCCTCAATGCTGCAGAATTCCCAGGGCTACTCCCCCCCCCCCCCCCCCACACACACACACTGTGGACTCAGATCTTTGGATCGGTAAGCTCAGGTGCCTTGAGAATGTATGCATGATTTGGCTAAGTATTTCTCACTCTATCAAATAAGAAACATTAGACCAATTTCTTACTGCATAAGGCCCCAGCAAGTGGAAATTGCTTACTAAATTTTGTTCTCTAGATGATGCTTTGACATCTTTGTTGCTTACAGTATTTTAGTTATGTTTTGAATATAGTTTAAATTTTTGAGCTGCTTCTAATCCTACTAGTTTGATCCTTCCACCTCCTTGGGAGGAGAAGTCATTCCTCTTACATAAGATCAGGCTTGCTCTTAATATGAAACTTGCACAGAAGTTGAAAATAATAGTTTCTTGCTCTGTGAATTTGTGATATCACATGTTTTTGTCACTTGGCCAAGGATGATTTTGTCATGGATTTAGGAGAGACTATAGCAAGCCTTGTATCTCAATTCAGTATAACTTTTATTTGTAGAACTGTTGCTTTCTTGCCGAATGTCAGGTCACACCTGGAATGAAAGGGTCAGAAAACGAGCTGTTAAGGTGCACAGTGGTAGAATTCTGATGCTAGCCTTCTGGTTTGGGTTATGATGGGTTTGAAACAGGTCCTCAGTCCTCATGTTTACTTCCACACACTGTTTTCCTTCATATACAGTAAGAGTGCTGGTAGCTTCTTTGTGAAATAGGTAAGGGAATATTTCCAACAGTCTCATTCTGCACTAAAAAGCAGAGGAGACTATATATTGCTTGTCATGGATGGCTCAGAGTCCACTGAAAATAAAGAATAAATTCAGTTTGGTACTGATAAGATACTGCCTGTCTTTGAAGGCAGGCAGTGTGCTGATAGTTACAGTGCCTTATAGCCTTGGTGTAAGCAGTGGATTTTCATTTGCATCTTGATTTTACGTTTATACATGCTGATGCATGCACAAGCAGAGATTGTCCAGCTACGTAAAAGCACTGCCTTTGTTTGCACTTTAAGTAAGGAGTATATTTGGGGAAAAAACTTCCTTACCATTACTGCCTGAGGCATTAAATAGGTTCAATACTCAACTTCAGTACTCAACACTGTATACGCAGCACGAAACTGCCACATTGCGAACAGGTCATCAGCTTGTGTTTTTAGTTTTCTTAACCAAAATGCTACTGCAGTACGAGACAAAATTTACCTTGGCAAACCTGCTGAGATGCACATCCAAATTCTCTGTCCTGTGGTTCAACTTCTCATATTAAATGAGCAGATTGCTGAGAAATTCAAGCAAAATGTGAATGGTCTAACTGCAGAGGATTTTTTTATTTGGGGAGGGGGAAAAAAGGTTATTCTTGTTTCTTGTGTAAGAAAACACATTCAACTGCGTTCTTTTAGGTAAACAGTCTTAGGAGTCTCTGTGAGAAGCATCAGATACAGGTACTGTTCAAGCATCTGTTTTGTGCTGTCAGCTGTGTTTGCTTATATGCTGCTAATTTTCCTTTTCTTTCTTGGTCTCTTGTGGGCAACCAGAAGTGTGCACACATGCAAGGAGCTTAACAGTGTATGAACTTAACAGAGAGTGAGCACATGCGTGTGTTCTCTATGCTGAATTTAAACTTCCCTTAGACAGTTCTGATGTTCTTGAAATAATTGAGTTCTTAGGTAAATTTCCTGTTCCTGTTTTAACCCTCGAGTAAAACTAGCTTTGCCCCTTAATATATTGATAATGGGCTGTAGTCAGCTGGAGCTTTGGCGTGGTGGTAATAACATGACAGATACTTTAGCCTTCTGAGCCGTTTATGTGAGGTTTGAGAGAGGTGAACATTCCTCTAGGAGAAGGGAAATGGGATAGAGGTGAATTAGTTTGTTAACATCAGCTATTGCTTATCATTGATCCCTAATGAGAATACTAATCCCATACTTCTGCAGCAAAGGAGAATCCATTTCATGTACCTTTTAGGTCCTGAACTCCCCAAGGCAAGGGAGGGAGCCTTAAAGCTTAGAAATAAAATTTGAAAAAGGAGGGAGAAAACGCAAATATATTTTTTTTTTTTTTTTTGCACAGGCTACGAATCAAGTGCAGATGAGCCACACATCAGTACTTTGTCTCTTTATGGAAGCAGTGTTCTTCCCTGTGGGTGGATGGGCAAGCTATTACGGAATTTGTATTAGGAATCTGTTTCTAGAAAATGTTATTTATTGCAAATGATAATGTATTGTAACTGGAACCATTTCTGAGCTGAAATTACTACATTTATGTAACTACTAATAAAGTTTTGTCTTTCCTTCTAGGAACTTGTCAGGTGTTCTTTTAGACATGGTATTCTGTACTGGACTCGACACTCAGGTCAGGCTAATAGAGATACGTTGCATACTATGGCTTATGTCTGTACTCAAACATAAAAGCAGTGCAATATCTGATCCCCTCCCTTCCTACTGGCAAAAGCAAAACAGTATATTTTTTCAGAGAGGTGACATAATTCAGTACATCAGAGAGCAGAAAAAAAAATTATTGCAGTTCACAGTAAAAGTTTTCATGTGCTGCTTGTCCTTACTTGGTTTAATTGGCTGTGTGTAAATATTCACTAGCTGTCATGCCAAGTGTAGTGATTTCACAAGTTTTGTGGCTTATTCTAGTGCAAATCCAGTACTTAAGTGTTTGTAAGTGCAATGGCTGATTTGCAGTAATCAGAGATGCTAGTGTGCAATATAACCCAAAATACTGCCGTTAGCTAGGGGTAGATTATGCTGCCTGTTTCTGAGCTGGAAAAGAAAAATCCATGCATCAGTGTGTGTGAAGTCTGTGGTAAATCAGGATAATAAAAGGTACTATGAGATACAGGTGTCTTTCCATCAGGAAAAAACATACACCATAAAAGCAACTTTGCATGACAGCAAAAGCAAAATTGTATTTGGATACATGGTGCCACAGTCTACATGGTACCTCTTACATTCATACTTGACTCCCACAAGGGAACACTGGCTGCTGAATGAGCCGATGAGATGCATGGTTTCTTTTATTGTAGAATGGAATCTACCCGTTTATTATTGCACTGTACGTTTTGGTAACGGCAGTAGCCTCCCGCCTCCCCTCTGAGTAGGCTGATGCCAGCCTCTAGACTTGGGCAACAGAAAATAAGCTGCTCAGGAATCACTACTGATTAAGCCAGTTGTGCTAAGTAGCTTCAGCATTCATTGATAAAGTGAATAAACCACCAACTTCTCATGTCTTGGAAGGTCCTAGGCAGAGTTTAGACATTGAAAACACTTCAGACATGCTAAAATTTAACTTACAGCTTCTGAACACCATACTTAAACATTCTCCTTTAAGTTACCTCAATCCTTCCCTAAGCAGTAGGGCTAGGACAAAGGGCATTACTCTGCCAGTTACAGTGAGACAGTTACTTCAATGCCAAGTCAAAGCATGGAACTTCTTTTACTTACAGCATTGCCCAACTCCCAACATGTGCCTGATTGATTTAGAACAGTAAAAACTACTCTGTGCAAACCATTTAAACTGCTGTTTACTTAATCATGAAAGCATAAAACGTATCTAAAAACACCAGTGTCTGGGAAATGGATAGGCTGCAGAACACTAGCCTACTTAAACGTTTCCTTGATCTTGGTGACAAGAGGTAACAAAATGCGATCTTCCAGCTACTGTAAACAATATTAAGTATTATATATTGGCCAGGCTTGACGTACTTGACGTAAGACTGATCATCTCTCTTCACTGGTATTGGATCGGTGTTACCAGCACCAGGAGCCTCCCTCACTTATTCTGAGCACCCAGGGTAACTTTACCAGCTTAGCATACCAATGGACAAGCATTATGTAGAGTGACTTGCCAAAAAAGGCTTTACCAAAAGCTTGTGCACTGTGGTTGGAGATAATTTCTGCCTATTTAAGCTAAAAATGTTAATATCTAGTAGAACAAGTAAACATAATTTCGTGAGAGTTTATTAAACAGACAGGACAGGCAGCAGCGGTCAAACAGCAGCTGTTTAAAGGGTAACATAAAATAAAATGGAAGGTGGCCATCACTAAGTCAGGGTGGAAATTAGAGGACAGTTTCTGGGGCTTCAAAACTGTATTAACTAAATGGAAATTAAAAAGCTTCCAAAAATCTATTTTATATCTTCTTAAAAGAAGTAAGGAATTATGCAAGTAATCATATTCTGAAAGCAGGGAAAGGAACTCTGATCCACAAAGCCTGTATCTTGTGGTCAAATGTTTGATTCAGCATAAAAGACTTGCACACAAAATGACTGATGGCATATTAGTATGTCAAAGGAGTCACATCTATTTGATTTAGATTCAAGGGACTGTAACTGGGGCGACCAAAATCTTACACCTTATGAACGTGTGGATGCAAAGAAGTTTCTTTTTTTTCCAGTGCTAAAGCTGGCAGAACAAAAAGTCTGTGCAAATCTGAGAGACTGAACTTAACGTGGCTGCTGTCAGTTTGTCAGTTCAACATTGAATAAGGTAATAAACCACAAAATCCAGTGCTTTCACAGAAGTTATTTATTAACTGAAAACATTTTTCCATCACAGTTTTAATATCCAGAAATTGCTAAACTATCACAAGTGTAATCAACATAACAAGGTGTGAGGATTCAAGTATTTTTTGTTGAAGAATCACAGCTTTTGCTATGAAGACAACTTTAAGGTTATTCTGTGCTTAACTGATGTAGACCATACTGACACAAGGACACTATGCTGGAATCCAACCACAATCCAATCTAGACAAAGGTAGTTTTAAAATTTGTTACATACCTTATCTTTAGTTATGGTTTGTGCTTGTTATCAGGCATAGCAAAAGGTATTATTTGCTAGGAAAAAAGTAAACATTTACTCATTAACAGTGCTATTCTCAGAAAAGACATCAAGATTTTAAATGCACCAATGCATCAGATTAATAACTTTGCAATGAATGGAGCAGTGAATTAAAGAATTTATGCTCCAGCTGCACTGTCCCAAGAAATACACCCACATTCAAGACTGTGCTGTCATACAGCAGTAAATGAGATAACTTTGACTTTATATTGCAGTACACAGGCAGATACATTTGAAGTCTGTGCAATTTCAGTGGCAAATATTCTACCTGTGCACGATACCTGTAAGTGTGCCTGCATCACTGTGTTGTGGTACCCAGGCACCAAGTTATGACCTCCTTCTACCTAGTTACTCTTTCCAATAAGAAATAAACACGTATTGGCAGCCAAGGCTGGCATCCAGCTTCCTCTTCCACAGCACTGTATTCCCCAAATTCAGGCACCCTGTGCGCTCAATAGCGTAAGCTTAGAAGTTCGCTACAAGGAAGTTTCTTGCAACTAGTGTAGAAATAGGCCATCCTTTTTTTTGACCTTGACAACAAGCATGTGTGCTGCAACTGATAACAGTATTAAGTCCTCACTACCTTAAATGTGCGGTTTTGGTGCAATGGAAATTACGGGCAGGGCAGATAAGCAGACTTTAACTGGTTGGCACGATGCACGCACACTCTACTGCCAGATAATGTGCTCCAGACCCAACTGGTCTTAAGTGTTACACAAATATAACCATAAAAAATACTTAGAAATAATAAGTAGCAGTCAATGCTTTAAGCAGTTAAAGCAGTTATGCATGCTTTAAAAAAAAAAAAACAACCTGTGAAACTCAGTTCTGGCTTGCCTTGCCCTGCCCCGCACCCCTCCCCACAAGTCTTGTGTTACCTGGTACCTCTTTGCCTGATTGGATAAAATATCTTAAAATATCCCATTTCACAGAGTACATTCATTAGTGTATAGGAAGAAGAGCTCTGTTGCCTTCTTTTATTTATTTTTAATTAACAAGTAAAGCCCCACCAAATAAAGTTAACCAACACAGGAAACAATTTATTCCCTTTAGCCTCTGCAGTGCTAATTTATTTGCCAAATTAACATCGCACATTTTTTAAAGTGCTTTTTTTGACTGCCATTGAAATAATGTTTAAACAGCATTGTTTATTTGTATTAAGGAAGCTTTACATCATCTTTTGAAGATGACAAAACAGTGAGGTGATGTGTAGAAGTCTAACTTCTAATCACTTTATTTAAATCTTTATTAGGTCACAAGTTAGCCAAGTTCAAAGGTTTTTAAACCTTCCTCCCTAATGGACATTCACCTGTAACCACAAGTCTAATCAAGGCACAAAGCCCACAGGAACGGAACCATCTATCTGCTCACATTCTTTGGAGGTGGTGAGTAATGTTCCTTTAGACACTGAGCAACATTTACATCAGTGACTGTACTTCTACCCAAGGACAGTCACATTCTTTTACGGAAGGGAGTTTATCTATATCGTGCTTCCTTCACTAGGCCCTTAGGTGTCCCCTTACAATTCTGCAAGTTATTCCTTCAAGTAAGCATCCCATCTTCCTCCTGCTGCTCACTAAGCCAGCAACTCCTTGTCGTGGACTGTCGTGTTCCCAGGACTGCTAGGGCTCACAAGACATCAAACAAGGGCCATATTTGATCCCAGGCATGCAAGCTATTAGGCACAAATTACAGCTCTTTGCTCGGAAGCCCAAAGCTGAACAGGTGGCAGCTCTGCAGCCACATTAACATCCACTGAAAAAGCTGTCTGTTTGCCTGCACAGATGCCCAGCTGTAGTTAAAAGCAATTCCTCACCTTTCATAAGCAGCAGATTCTCCCACAATTATAAAAAAAAGACGTGCCTGCTTCTAAAAGAAGGTCACATAACCACATTAAAAATTTTGTATTTACACAAAATTCTAAAGGGAGACTGTCATCCCCAAAGCCTCCCACACCCACACGGAAACATTAGAGGCAGCAGCAAATAGTGGTCTAGTTTCCCCTTGTCGTAGGTTATGATCTATTTTCATTATGCACAAGACTCCAAGTCCTCCCAGTTAGGGGTAATCCAAGAATAATAAACGTGCATTCTTCCCTACTCCTTATGAAAAATGATGGACATGGGGATCACATGAAAAACTGAATGTATAAATAAAGAACATGTAAAAACATATGGCAGCACAGAATACTGTAAATATCTCTACACATACAGAATAGGGTTGCTTAGTTTTAAAGAAGGTAGAAGTTGCATTCATATATATTTCTGGTCCAAGAAGTTTGTTAAAACTAGAGCACTCTCTTCCAAGCTGTTGGCATTGTGCTTTTTGAAGATTTTTATAAGCCTCCAAAGCAGACATATTTTATTTCTAAGTATTCATCAATGCCGTATTTTGAACCTTCTCGCCCTAAGCCAGACTGTTTTACCCCACCAAAAGGACTCTCCACTGAGGAGACTATGCCTTCATTAACACCAACCATTCCAACTTCCAGCTGTTCTGCAACTCTCCAGATCTGAGCCGGATCTTGGGAGTAGAAATAACCTGCCGTGCAGACACAGAGATACAGGAATGAAAATTAAAATCAGGAAGAACAATTGCAGAAAACTGTGAAAAAGAGACTTATTGACATGAAAAATCATCACCCCGTAACGGTAAAGCTCATAAAACCACAGAAATAAATTTATCTAACAGAGGCATACCTGCTAAACCCACATCAGCTGCGTTTGCTATAGCAATAGCTTCTGCTTCGGTCTCAAATCTGTCAATATAAAAAGAAAAAAATACAAATGAGGTCTAGCAGTTCATCTACCGTCTTGCTCACTTACTGACAAAGAAGCAGCCTTATCAGAAATAAAAAAAGTCAACATGCATTTTTTTTCCAAAAGTGTATTTTAAACATCTAATTTAATTTTTATTTTGAAACAATGGGGGAGTTTCTACCACTTCTCTTAATTTCAACTGCAGTTAAGTAGTTAAGATTGCCTTTATCGTCCCTAGATACTGGTAGCTAAAACATTTACTTCACATGGGTTAGCCCACCAACTTCCCCAACTACACAAACACTCTCAACTGTGAGAGATAACCGTATGTTCTTCCTTCACATCCAATTGCTCTGGACAGAGGCAGGGAAGGTTTTAAGGAGAAAAAAGAGCTCTAAGTCATCTTTTGTCAGAAAAACGTAGGACTAGCAAATTACATGAAAACTGCAAAGTCCTGCCTCCTACTTCTTACCACAAATGATGAAGTTGATGAAGGTTTTGCTGCTATCTACCCTTGCTTAACTGCTGATACAATCTCAAAGAAAAATTTTTTTTTAAAGTTGCAGAAATGCTAAAACGGGTCGAGAGGGAGACAAACGAACCACATAACCAAAGTAAGTTCTCATATGTGTACCCCAGTCTTATTACAAGACTTTTGTGATCACACAAAAATACCTTTTGGCAAACTGTCATTCAAATCGTATTTATTCAAAATAATCTTTCATTTTTTTTTAATTGCTATTTTTAGTCTGGAAAATGAATAATCTTACTTGATAACGGGTGCTAAAGGGCCAAATGTCTCCTCCTGGGTGCAAAGCATTTTTGTTGTAACATTACTAAGTAAAGTTGGCTCAAAGAAATTCTTCCCCAAGCTGTGTCGTTTCCCTCCAGTCACAATAGATGCTCCCTGAGAAACTGCATCATTAATGTGTCTCTCTACCTGAGTATGCAAAACAAAAATCTCAAAGTCAGCATTTAGGAATGAACAATAGTATATTTTCCACTGAAGAAATAATACTCTCCACTATTAAACAGAAGATTTTGAAGAGAGGTTTATACTTTGCAGAAGACCATTTGCAATATTACTTGAAATTTCTCTTGAATTTTTATTTCTCCCAGTCCGACCTAATTTCAGAGGGATACATTATGAGTATGGCCCCAGTCTCACGGACATTAAAGATTCAGCTTTTCTGTTGAAATGAAAAGATTGCATCTAACATGAGAAAAAGTCTTTGCAGAACTAAGAAGTGCACCTCGTATCAGTGACTGAGCACTATGAAAACAGAAGTACATGACTGTCATTTAAAGAGAAACAGACAACTTTCAAGATGGTACTGGCAAGAACACTTCCCCCACCACACATCCACAATTCATCCAAAGACAAGAAAAGTAACAAGAAAACTAAAGTAGCAGTCTCCACCTAGAATACTGTCCTTTGAAATTACAGAAAGGCAGTGAAGTGACTAGGTATGGTGCTTGCTCATTTGCATATGTATATGATATACACACACACCCCACCCACACACACCCCTTTCTGTGTGTGTGCCTTCTGCGATGCACAAAGGGAAAGCTCAAAGGAAAGAAATCAAAGTACTGTATCCTTTGTCTCCTAAATAACTCTGAATATTTTCATATTCTATTATTTTATAAACAGAATCTGGCAGCATTCAAGTACTAAGGGATTCAAACCAAGCCTGCATATATCTGAGCCATAGTATCTTAGAAAGTATGAACCACATAATTTGATAATC
>WEKW01031058.1:152026-191580 GCA_013389905.1 Sula dactylatra
CTCTCGCCGCGGGGCGGCGGGCGGTGGGGGCTTGGGGTGCCCCTGCAGGGCTGGGGGCACCGCGGCCGCGGGCTCCTGCTTCCTGGAGCCCCGCTTCTCCGGCCCCATCGAGACCCCCCTCCAGAGGGAGGAGGGGTGACATCCCGAATGAAATGGAGTTTTCCGCTAAGCAATAACAGTGAACCCTGTGAGCCGGGCAAAACAGAAGTTGGCGGCCAGAGAAGGGAGCTGAGAGAGAGGGAAGCATTTGTGTTAACGACTGTATCCTTGGAGAAGAACTGAGAGACTGATAAAAGGCAGCATCCCGCCTCAGAAGATGCCAAAAGCTAGGTCAAGGTCAAGTATAGAGTCAAATACATAGTCAACGAGGACAACTAATTGGGATGTTGATAAGAACTAAAACTAAGTGTCCTTGGGGTGAACTATGCTTAAAACAATACTAAAAATCACACCCATAGGCCAGAAAACTCAAATAAGCCCCTCACTCTCTGAGCACGCGTGGTAAATTTGAAGGGAGCTGTACCTTCATGGTGAAATGCGAAAGAAACTGACCAGTTATTAGCTGGGGGTTGTGAGTATCAGCTGTGACTGACACATTTAACTGTATAAATACTTGGTAGTTTCTCGGTGCAGGGTGCTAGCTTTGTGGAGTTACCACCTAGCACCCATCTTTGCGCAAAAATGAAATGAATAAAATTCCTCCGCTCTGTGTGTAGTTTGGCGTTTTGCACACCGGGTGAACGAACCCGCTTTTTGGGAAAATGGGGGAACTTGAGCTTGATGGCATGGGGGATGGCTGGGAGCCGCAGCGTGCCCAGTCTCTGCGGTCAGAAGTTGATAGCGATGTGTATGGCAGGATTACTGTGATTTCCCCCAGTATATGAATCAGGTTTTCAGTCTGGATTGTAAGACCCAAACGTATGTGTGCGATGTCCTGTCAGCTCACCAAAGCTTGTGAATTTGTATTGCCTACAGCCTGGGTGCTGGTGTGTTTCTACTAATACTGCTTTGGCAATTGGCTTAAATTTTTTTGTGAAATCTGACGTAGCTGTTGTAAGGCAAGCACACCATGAGCTGGAGGAACCGTGGGAGGATGCTCTTATCTGCAGTGCTTTTGTATGTTAACCAGAGCTGGCTGCTGCTGTGCAGTGGTGGCAGTTACACTGCCCAAACCCCAGAGATATTTCAGAATCCAAGAGGGCAGAACACCTATAGGTTATTCCTTCCTTTATAAATTACTTTATTTGAAGTAAAGAAAAGCATTGGTATAAAATAGCCTTTCAAATACACTGGTTGTTTACTTGCTGTGTCAGCAATATGCCTGAAAGAAAAGGCGTGCTCCGTAACCTACATTTCAAAGGTCACAGAGCTACTGCTCCAGGCTTCTGAAAGTCACAGTTCGAGCCAGCATCATGGCTGGTTTGAAGATTTGGTCTGTTTTGCTTGTTATACTATACCATTTCTGCCAAAGATGTGTCCCATGTGGAATTTCGACGCATGTTGAAATAGGTAAGACATGTTCAGAATGAAGTTTTGTGTCTTTTGAGTTGCTTGGGAAAAGAAGTAAATTGAGATTCGGCTGGAAAGCAAAGGGAGGAAATAAAGTAATGAGCATTCTATGTAATTTAAAAAAATGAATAACACATAGGATAGATGAGTAGTTTGGTTTTGGAGTTTGAAACTTTACTAGCTTTTTTATAAGCAAAATGCTTGAATCAATTTGGTTGCGTATTTTTCTGTCTTCTGAAACGCAGGCATTATGTAACTGGAATGTTTGTGTCTGTGACTCTTACGCAGACAGGGTTTGCTTTGGAGAAAGAAGAGGAATACTTTACGCAATTACGGGATTGTTATATTTAAACTAGAGAATAACACAGACAATTTGTGGTAGCTCTGTTTTCAGATCACTGTGTATTAATTTTGCCATACCTACATAAAATAGGTAAAATGCTGTAATGTGTTTGTATCTGTGACTAACATATCGAAAATTTTGTCCTGTGTCTCTCTCTGGTAGGTAACCTGAACAGCCTAGATTTGTAGAGAATGAAGGAGAGAGATGAGTGAACACTGAAGTGGGGAAATATTTCTGGTTTTAATTTCTTGTTTGCTTGTGTTATTTTCGAAGTCTGGTTTCTGCTGCGGTTCTTGCAAGAACACTCATGAGCAGTGCGGGGTTATTCTGAAACGTTTACTCATAATAAATTGACAGTTTTAATTGTTTGTTCTTCTGCTTCTGATTCTAAACCCGTTGCTCAAAGAGACAGTAAAATGTATGATGTTGTCTCTATTCAGGTAATATTCTTAGACTTTAAGTACTGAATATATGCAGCTTTGAACAAGTTAAAAGCTGAGATTATTCATGGCATTCATTTGAGACTGAGAGTATATTCCCTTAGTGGGTGTTGTATCCTTGGTCGGCATCCTGCAACCATTCGCTTTTCCTAACGATATGTCAAGAAACCCACAGTAATCAGTAGAGGTTCTGAACACTTGAAAGAACTGATTTGGTGGAATAGAGCGTATTTGCAAGAAATCTATGAAGAGAAACAAGAGCTTACGGATCTGTCCCAAAACAGTCATTTTTTTCTAATCAAGCAAGCATATTGCAGAAAACCTCTATTTAAAGATCTTGGTTGTCTGAGGAGTAGAGTGTACGCTGAACTCTTGGGTCATAGTTTACAAAAAAATTTGTCCATTTGTCTGAAAATCACATTAAACTGGGTTCAGCTGCAATATTGCTAAAATCAGTGCTTTTGTTAATGTGCAAATAGAAGCCCATAATGATAAGATATTGAAAGTTATGGCCAAATCCAAACACAGAGTATTCCAGGAAAAAAAAAACCAAAAAAACCAAACAAAACAAACAAACTGTAGAAAAGAACTCCTCCGACTCAAAACCAGCACCAAAGTCTATCCTGGACAGACATCTGAAAGTACTTTTAAAATGGTGAAAAGCTCTGCCTGTTCAAAATGTTGATCATGTTCAGTGTGCTTGGCAGAGCTGTGCTGTGTCCTACTTGCCATGGCCTCGTAGCTGGAGGCAGGTCTGCGTGGGGAGGCTCTTCCCCCCGCAGGGGCTCCCGTCAGACCCACGGGGCTCTGTGGAACTGTTGGGATCCTTCACAAAATTCGGTGTAAAGGTGAAATTCTAGGACCTGGGCCCACAGGAGTAATGAGAGAAGTCGGGGCGGCGGGGCGGGAGACAGGAAAAGCAACCTGCCAAACCGAGAGTCTCCCGCACTGGAAATAGAGGTGTGTGTTGAAATACTGAGCCTTAAAATGGTAGACTTTTTATTACTATTATTTTTAGTTATTTCTGTTTTGGTGCAAGGTTGATCTTTAAGGTATCTTAGCATATTTGTGTAAGGATGGTTTAGATCAGTGGGTAAAATTCAACATGAAAGATCATTCAAACCCACGCATTCAAACCCTTTTCGCCTAGATCTTATTTCAGAATGAGAGTGGGGGTTTTTTTGTTATATGATTTATTTGGTAAGGATCAAATTAAATTCAGCATATTCTGGGTTATCTTGATCAGTCTGAGTTTGTAAATAGCTTTAAGTTAGAAGTAAAACTTTGTGTGGGCAAGACCCATGCATGCAGTTTCGAACGAATAATTTTAGAGGCAATGTTGGGTATTTTTAGAATAGTATTAATAGATTATCCCTGGGATCTAACATTACTTAGAAGGAGACTTCGTTAAATAAGTGATGTCAGTTTGTTTCATTCTCTTGTTACGCTTGCTCAATAAATATTTTGGCAGCAAGAATGTCTCCCTATTCAATGAATAAATAGTATTATTTACCTTGCTGACTTTAGATTTTTGTTGGTTTCCATACGTGTTAAAAATTAATCAAACTGTTAAACATCCATGTTGATTCCTGAGGTACCTTTTTCAATGTTAAGGGCAACAGTGAAACG
Source organism: Sula dactylatra (assembly GCA_013389905.1). Classification (NCBI taxonomy): domain Eukaryota; kingdom Metazoa; phylum Chordata; class Aves; order Suliformes; family Sulidae; genus Sula; species Sula dactylatra. The sequence continues at coordinate 155,948 of WEKW01031058.1, forward strand.
GACATACAATTCACGTGGGTCCTTTGCAGCTAGAATTTTATGATCTGTACTTCGTACGTGCTGGATGCGATCCATGTCAGTTCACTGCTGTAGCTCAATTCTGGACACAGGGAATTCCTTTTCCCTGCAATTAAGCACTTTTGGCTTTGTTGGTCAGCTTGGGAGCTGGGGACTGGAGAGAGACTGATGAGACCTCAGTGTGCAGGTGTGCCACAGAAACAGCATTTCCTTACTAGCTCCCTAGGTGAGAAACCGCACCTTCTCACACGTACAGCATTTTCTGAGAAATCATGTTTCATGCACCTGTGCCACTTGGCTTAGATCCGATGATGCGATGCATTCTGGTTTTGATAATGCTTCTAACAAAACATGGGCCTTGCCACAGTACCTGTAAATCAATACTTCAATATATGTTCTTTTTTAGCACATAGAGCTCTGGAATTTTTCATTAAGCGTGAAGGGAACGTTAATTATAGACAGGTAGGAAGCATATTATTGCTTAATTGTGTACGCCTTTCTTCTGAGTGTTTTTCTTTCTGTCTTCTTGCCTTTTATTATTTTTCTCAGTAATATGTGTGTAACTAGTGTGCCTAGACTGTTTTTTTACCTTGCTTTGCTGAAAATAATTTGACTCCTCCTGCATACTATTGCAAATATGTAGTAATTATAATAATATGTATATTCAGTGTGTGGTTTCTCGCATTTTTTCTCATCATCTTAAGTCATACCCTCCATGTGTAGTTGTATTAGAAGAATCAGTAGAGGACTTTTAGAAAGGAGATTTAATAAACCTAAGGATAGCAAAATGACAGCAAGGTTTTGAATTTAGTCCACCACATGTATCATTTAACTGATTTCTGATTGGTGCAAATAGCTTTTCCTTTCATGGGCTGTATCCAGCAGAGCACTGTAAGCATGTGGACAGTTTTCATAAACTCATGAACAAAACACATATGTGTTTTGTGTTTAAAGCATTTTTAATATCCTTTAGCACAACATAAAGAAGATCCATTGTTTCATATAGTTTGATCTTTTATCAAAGTAGGAGATCACTCAAGGGAAGCATTCACATTGTCTGCTGTAGACAGCTATGGTGTGGTTCAGAGGACAGAAGACAGCAGACCAGGCTTTGTGTCAGGTCCAAGAGGAGGAGAGCACCTTCAGAAGGTGACTTCACCAGTATCTAAGTTAGATCATATGAATACTTTCGTAAATGGCCTTCCAAATTACAGCGTATACTGCTTAGTTTAGTTTCGCTTACAAGTATTTTGGCAAGGAGGGGAGCGGGACAGGATAATGGGGGGATGGTGATGACACTGAAATAACATATTTTACCAAGATAATAGCGGTATCTTGCGGGAGATTTAAATTTTATCTTCAGTATTGGCGGTGAACTGTGGTTTTGTGCTGCTCAATAGCATTCTGATTCCTTTTTTCCCCATCCTTTCCCCAGTTATTACTAAACCACCAAGATGCATTTCAGGCTGGGAGCATTTATCCTGATGCCTTTTATCCTTCCATCTGCAAAAGGGGTAAGAAAAGCTTTATGAGTTCAATACTGTAACAGCTGTATTTTTATGTGAAAATCCTACAGAATTTAGTAGGGTTGAAAATAGTTATGTGGCAAGAAATGGAGTATGGCCAAAAATACCTTCCCACAAAAACATCCACCATTTTCGTTAGTATTGTGAGCCTTTTTGTAGAACTATATAAGAAAACAATATATTTGAAAATGTTTTAAGAAAGTAACTTTTGAGTAAATTTAACTTAATTTGTAGGGCAATTTGATAGAAGGATGCTGTTTGACTGAGTACTGTCTTGGGGGGAAATTGGGAGGACAAAATGGTCTTTTTTCTAAGCCTTAGGGAAAACCTAGAGCTAATTTCTATATTAGGAAGTATTAGTTTCTATCAGATCAGTCACAAAGGTGATAAGAGAATATTAAAAGCTCACAAAACCAAAATATTGTAGGACTTGCTGGGAGTTGGGGCTGAGGGGAAGAAGTGTAACATCACAGTTTAAAGCCTTTCTTTCTTTGCCAGACTGCTGTCTTTTGCCTTTTTCTGTTTGAAATTAATGTCAGTCTTAGTTTTGGTGCTTGCAGATCTAAAGACTGCACTACAAAATTAACACCCTGTTGCAGTGGCTGTAAAGAGTATGTCTTGACTTGCAGCTGGTCCTCTGATTTTTCAACTCTGGTAGGTCAGCTCTCAGAATCTTGGAATCGTTTAGGTTAGAAAAGACCTTCAGATCATCATGTCCAACTGTAAAACTAGCACTACCAAGTCCACCCCTAAACCGTGTCCCTAAGCGCCATGTCTACTCATCTTCTAAATACCTCCAGGGATGGTGACTCAACCACTTCCCCGGGCAGCCTGTTCCAGTCAGCTTCTCCAGCAACACCGGAGCTATAAAACAGCCAGCTAGGGCCTGCTCCAGGGTACATCTGGATAGTGAGCAATTAGCAGATGGGACAAAGACAGCCTGTCCTCCAGCAAACGAGCTATTAGGATGTCTAGGCAGATGCCAGAGACAAGGCAGTGATATGTAGTTTGTGTGAGGATATCTGACCATTTGATTTTTGAGATCTTCCTGGAAGTCTAAAGTATAGGAGGTGGTTTATTTTAGTGGGTCATGCAAATTCAGATCCATTAAATTCCAAGTGTTCTTAGGATCTTTGTTTTGCTTGCCTCATCTTTTACATGTTTTTCAGCTGAGTGCCAGTGCCTCCACTTATCTCAGTATTTGTTTTTCCTGCCTCAAACTGCAAAATCCTTGTTTGTCTTTCCAAGGACGCTTTCCCCATCTTTTCTCATCACCTGCTCTACTTAGAGTCTTAAATCACACAGTGGCAGCTAGACTTCTCATCGTTCTCAGTCATAGGTTGTTGATGCTGACTGTTGCTTATGCCAACTACAGGCTACTTGGTTTACTGATAGGCAGGTTGCCCCATCCAGGTTGCCTAATGGGGGGTGTTCCCTGTTGTTATGTTGTGGTGCTCAGTTCACATCCAGATTGCCCCTCTGCTCTGCCATTTAATACCGGTTTTGTCTCCTGTTACTGTTCCTGGTCTTCTGCCTGGCTCTGCTCACGTCTTATCCCAAACTTCAGTCTCGCTTGCCTTGTTTTCAGGACTGATGTTCTCCTGGGATTTCCTCAGTTGCTGCCTTAACTTGGTTATTTCTATCTACCTCATCTTTCCCTTCTAACAGTTTTGACTTCTGCCTTATACCAGGCCAGTGATTGGAGCCTCACTGTCTGCAGCCTCCAGCCTACATTCCTTCACTAAAGTTGGGGTCCGTCTTGCCTTGTTTAATCCTTGGGCCACTTGGCAGCAGTCTCCTTAGTCAATGTGGAAGAAATAGGTACCTCTACAGATCTGAGCTGTTTTAACTGTGTGCCTCTAGATCAAGAACAAAGCCATCCACTGCCTTTCCAGGCGAGAGACAAATTTGGATGTAGAAGTCTACTCTGTGAATGTCTAATTTTGGTTTAGCAAATCCCATCCTTATGTGTTCTAGTTCAGCTGCATTGTAAAATAGCGAGGCCAGGAGATGACTGAATCACCCACAAGGTCTGCTCTCTCAGTTTCAGCGTTTAACATTCCTTAATCTTCTGCAGTTTCACAGTTCTGGCTGAACAAACACATACTCTTCCTCCAAGCGCATTGATGGTTTCAACAATCTATCTCCTGCCTACTTTCTCCCTTAGAGGATTTAATATTATGCTGCTTAGTCTCGTCACGTCAGCATCACTTTGACCTTGGCTTTATGTAGGTACAGAGAAATTTTTAGGCAAGGTCACAGTTAGATCCTACATAATCTCTTCTGCATAAATCCAAGTGAGAGCACTAATTGATGCTTCAAAGGAAAACCTGATTTTTCCTGCTTTCCTCTGCTCTTCTTCTCCTACACTGACTGTATCTTGGCAAGTTTGCCATTCTGTTGAAAATGATAGTAACGGTGACGATGATGATGATGACAATGATGATGATGACAACATAACCCTCCTCCAGCCTGTGGAAACTGATACCTGTCCTAAAGCATGATATTTTGAGTTGACTGCTATGTCCGTCAGCTTTTCTGCCATACAATTTGATGCATTGATTTAATCAACAGCTTCTCTGCCATCTCTCTTTATCCTCTTCACTTGGGAGGCAGTTTTTCATTGTATTGTACCTACTCACAGGCACAGAGAAAGGGAGCAGGCACAAAATTTTCAGATGCTTCAAACCAAAATTGTGGAAGGTAGATCTTGTCTCTTTTGACAGTATAAATCATACAAAAATACATCTGATTTGGCTCTTTTCATATAAGTGGATTGCAAAATGTAGCATCTGTATGATATGAAATTGAACAAAAGTCTATGTTTTTTTTTTCATGGAGAAAACGTTCTCTTTTCTCCTTTTCCATTTTCTTTTCCCTCTTTCTTTTCTTTTTTTCTTTTCCCTGGTTTTCTTTCTCTGGTTTCCTTTCTCTTTTACTTTTTTTGTTTTTCTTTTTCCTTCCCCAAAGAAAAAAAGAAATACTGACATAATTTTACTGCAACAGGAATATTCCATGATGTGTCTGAAGACACTCACTGGTCACCGTTTCTCACTACAAGTATTCATTACATCAGGAGGAATTATCCTCAGCCTTGGGAAGAGGTAAGAAAATTTCTTTAACTTTTGGCTTTGCTTTCTACTGTTTTCTTCACCTTCACTTGTTGTTGCAATTTCATCCTCTGGGAAGTATAGAGAAATATACATTTTTAAATTAAAGTCTCCACTGTTATAGGAAAATTTGAAATCCTGTTTTCATCTTTACCAGACAAAAAAGGTATGGTTTCCATATCAGTTATCTCCAGTGTGGTCTGATGCTTATGATATATTTCACAGGTCCAAACTTTCAAATGTGACTGGTGGTCTTGCATTACTGTCAGATCTGTTTGAGTGTTTAACGCTTGAAAACCAGGCATCTTTTAGAATTCTGACTTGTGAAATCTTGGACTTACTCCTGATTTGCTCTTGTTTATGGTATATCAGCAACACAGGAGGAGACGAAAAACAAATTGTCAAATTGAGAATTATTTTAAAGTTCATGTTGTTTTCTTTTCCTTACTGGAGAATTTGCCATTCTCTCTCCGCTCAGGAGAGTCATAGAGTTGGAGCAGCATTTGAGATCATGCACTCTTTAAAACCTAAACATGTCTGCCTGCCTTTTGACTGGCCATTGGTGATACTGATCTTGTGAACTATTAACCCTTTGGAAGTATAAATTAGTCAAAAACTATGATTCAGTTACAGATTTTTGAAAGAAAGATTCAATGTAGAGAAGCCTTTTCAGAGAAATTAAATTTCTGTTGCTAATAAATTTGTTCCAAATAACTTTTTTGTTTGTCAGAATGAGTCATTTCATACCTGGGCTTTAATCAGGTACTTTTACAGTGAACAGCACTTGCACAGGAATGTCTTCTCTCCTCTCTGTGTCTGCACAACACCCATGGTGGCAGAGGGAGTTCACTCCTTGGAAGTGGAAGTGTTTGTCCTCAGTCCAGAAAAACACTTTAGTACACATCTAACTTTAAGTACACAAGTTGACCTGATATCAATCATGTAATTCTGTGGCCACGGATTGTACGAAGTGCTTAAAGCTTCTCAAGTCACAAAAAGGAATGAATGGTCAACACTTTGCCACGCTAAGTTTTTAGATTGTAAGAGTTTCTCACCTATATCCTTGTCTAATGCACCCTCGTAAAATGCTCACGTCTTCTTAAAGGCAGGAGTAAATTTACTGACTACTATAAGTGGATTGTTTTTGTGTAGGCTACAGAGAAGCTTGTGGCTTTCCTGTTTGGAATTGCCTCACATATGGTGGCAGATGTTAGCTGGCATAGCCTGGGCATCAACCAAGGATTTCTGAAGGCCATGGGAGAAGTAAGCCTGTATTTTTATATTTACTGATATAACTGGATTTGTTGGAATTGATAGCTTAGCTTTGGACTCTGGTGGGGAGGGAAGAGAAAAATGGGAGCCCTGTTTCAGGAAAGTTTTCAGAGAGACATAATGTCACAAACTCCATAAGAATGAAGTTGGTCAGGTTTGAGACCTGTGAACTTCAGGGCTGCTTGGACAATTGTTTGTATGGAAGGATGAGTAAAATAAACACACAGTTCTCTTGTTTTTCTCTTTCTCCAGATAGATTTTCATGGTTCATACTCAGAAGCTCACAGTGTTGGCGATTTTGGTAATGTTCCTGTTTGCTGATCTAGATCCTTCTATTGGAATAACTAGTCCACTTCAAAACCACAGTGGGTGATTCTGGCTCTTACCCTGTGCAATGCAGGAGCCAAGAATGAGTCATATGGACACTGTATTCTCACTCTTCCCCCACAGCTTGCAAAGCCCTGCTATCCCTGTCCTCATGCTCCATGTTTCAGGAGATGTGATAGGGCATATGGACACTTGTATTAAAGCCAAAACACAGGCTGAAGGATGCTAAAGTTTAAATGGAGTCACTACTGTGATTTTAAATTTTACATTATTCTTATTTGCTGGAAGTGTAAAATATGCAGCATACTTTCAGGTGAACCATTTATGTATTCTAAATATACAGCTGGAGGATCTACTATATAAACATAGATAGCATAGCCATACATAGCTTCATCTGCGCTGTTATCTGTGATAGATACTTAACGGGTTTGGTATGTTGGGCTTTGTGGGTTTTTTTCATTCTTCCATCTGCAGGAGGAGATGTACTGAGTCAGTTTGAGCTGGACTTCAGTTACCTGGCATCGAATTGGTAAGATAATGAGGCTACCTTCTTCAATAATTATTTCTGCTTACTCTGTATACTCACTGTGTTTTAACAAAACGCTGTCCTCCTTTATCTTTCTTTTAAAAGAAACACTGAAGGCTATTGGAATTTTTCTGAGTTTGGTATTCCTTATATACATTTTTACTGTTCCCTGCCTTGAAAAACTGGAAGGCCAGAAGAAAAAAGGGTTTTACATATAGGAATACAGCAAGAAAGATTAAATCATTTATCTCTGGAAGAAATGATAAGTAATTATATATAAAATAATCAGTGAAAAAGGTTTGCTGGAATATCCTAGCAATTAGTTAAATAACTCAGTTAAGTAAATCTCACTTAGATTTCCATTTAAAAATTTGGAAGTTGAGGATGTTTATAGTTGTAGATGCTGTGGAATTGAGACAGGTTTTAAAAGCATAAAAAGAAGCAGCAGTTTTAGATATACACAATATTTTTCTCACAGTTTTTAACTGAAATAAAAAACTCACATGCCTTTTTTTCTGCTGATAAAGTAGGTCATTTGAGTGTTTTTGCTGAAGTAGGGTGTAGTTCACCTAGGTGTAGAAGGCACAGTTCATTAATAAAACTCTGGCACAGCTGTGGGAAATGTCTGTTTGGCTAGGAGTAGATTTGGCACAGTGGAGAGTTTGAGGACATCCTCCAAGATTATGTGATCACCAAGCCAGGGAACCAGTGTAGGGAGTGTGGAAACTCCACCAGCAGTAGCCGTAGGGGAATGGTTCTGCAGGTTTCTGAGTCTGAACCTAAACAGGAGGAGAGTGTTGTGCAGAGAGTAACTGCACCTGCAGTCCTGGTCTTTCTGGCATTTCTAAATCTTCATGACCTTCTGTAGTCTTTTGAAATTTAGAATATTTTAAAGCAGGCTGTTGTTATTATAGAAACTGTCATCTTTTATCAGGTGATGTGGAAAAACTCTTGTTATAATACTTTCGTCTCATTTTTAGGTATGTACCTGTCAAAGACCTAGCAGCTATCTATAAGGAGTTTTATGGAAGAGAGATCATAACTGAAAGCACAATTACTGACTGTACTTACCTGCTGTTTCTCGAACTGTAAGTTGAATAGCTTTGTCTGGGTTTTCATAAGTGAAACATATGTAGGAAAATTATCATAACCCTTCTCAGATGCTAGCTCAGAAATGTATGCATTGAGGCCAGCAATACAGACTCCCTACTAGACCCCAAAATCATAAAACACCTGGATTTTTTTAACGGCTAGAATACAAATTTGGACTGATTAATAACTGTTAAATTCATTATTACACCACAGATTCGGCATCTTAGCTATTTAATACTTTTATGCATTTAATGTATTTATGCGTATTTATCTGAGAACAACTGTGTCTTCAAGTACCATTGCATTGTGGCATGCTAGCAGTATCACTTTCATGTACTGAAGGAGTAGGGTACTTACCTAAGTAGATGGCTTACCTACACTTTGTGAAGAACCTTTCAAGTCCAAGAATAATTCAAAAGAGGCTTTTGATATCTGGCAATGTCTGCTTTTGAATGTCCTAAACAGCCTGGCTGTATCCTTTATTTCAGTTAATTAGTAATAGTCATGCAGCATTTACAAACATTGTGAACCCTCCAAGTTACGGGCAGCAATAAAGTTAAGATCATTACTCCTCACATTACAGCTTTTAAAAATATATTAACAGCCAACAAAGAAATGTAATGACTTGCATAGTATTTACCATACAGAAGCCTTGAAAAGAACTGTCTAAATAATTAAATATTATTAAATGAAGCAAACTTGTTTCTGAAGATTATTTTTTTTCCAGGCACGGAGAAAGGCTTGCTGTCGCCAAGGTTGGTTTTCTGTTTTCTATATAAAAATGAACATATAGTAGGAAGACAATGTAATCCATCTTACTAAGTATGTTGCTTGTCTTTTAGCTTTTTCCAACATATGCTAGCAAATCTCCATTTCTGGTGGAGAAGTTCCATGAGTATTTCCTCGGAGGAGTGGATGACATGGCATTCTGGACAAACAATATTTTTGATGTGACGAGCCATATGCTAGAGAATGGAACCAGGTATGGCTGTGTTACCTGCAATATGAAATGCAGTAGTCAAATTCTGACACCCATTTAATTGTTCTTCTGAAGGCAGGTTCTTTCCTGGAAGAGGTGCTGAGCTTTAAGTCCTCACTTGGAGAAGGGGATTTCTGTGACTGTCTTTTACCGGGGCGCACGGGATTACATAGGCCTTGACTTCGTTATTTGTTACATGTTCACACTTCTTTCCCCAGGCAAGGCTCTGGTGTCCCCAGCTGATACTCAGGGAAAATTTGGGGCATTCTTTAAGACATGGGCATGCTTAAATGTTGTGTAGCCATGTCCTGAGGTTCTGCCTGGCCTGGCAGTCTGAGCTGTGGTGGCACCTTCTGGCTGCTGTCATCAGCCAGCAAAGATGTCCCTTCCTAGGGGAGGGCAGATATTGCCTTCAGACACTGAAGACAGAGGGTATTAGAAAGAGTAAGAGTATATATTCCAGTGTTGCTCAGAATATCGTATTTTTTATAGAAGTTCTGGCCCTGTACTGCTCTGTTACAAGTGTAACCTTACTGTAAATAACTTGATAAGACAGTGGCAATTAATCCATCCATTTATATGGAAAATATTACTGCAACTATTTTTGGAAATGATGTTTGAAATACAATATGGCATAATCTGTTGTGTTCTTTGCTCCAGAATGGCACTTTCATTAAAAGATTAGGTTATTAGAATTAGCAGGACATGTTGCATTAAGTTTCCTTGAAGAGTTATATAAAGACATGTGAGATTCATATAGAACCTAATCAAGGTCATTAAAAGAAATATCAAAGGGGTTTCTCAGGATTATAATGATGCTCCAATTGTGAATAAGCAGGGTGTCTCGAGAACACTGGTGACTTCTAACAGACCAGTCAGTAAGGATAAAAGTTGTATTTTTAGTTTCACTTCCATTGCGGGAAAAATGTTTGAAATGCATTCTGCCTATTTCCTTAGTGGCTGCTTCCTGCCTGAGAACCCTCTGTTTATAAACTGCACGAGGGAGCACAAGGACAGCTACGTGTAAGTATAGCTCTGAAGGTTCAAAGATTTACTGATGAGAGTCCTCCACTAATGTGGACAGTGCGCTGTTCAAAATTAGAGATTTTTTGGTTTATCTTTTTGTGTGTGAATTTGAGATTCTCTTAACATCAATACATAAGCTTCATACAGGGGAACTGTGCAGAACCTAGGACTGTTACCTTCCAGCCTAAGGACAAGAATACTTACCTAGCACTTGAAGTGCTAAGTCTTCACACTTTATTTGGCTGTCACTCTTTGTTCCACTAGTCATGTAACTACTGATTCATGTTTACCCTTACCATAGCTAAATTCTCTCCTGATTTATGTACAGAAATACGGAACTCAGCTGTTCGGAGAGCAAGTGTGTGTATTCCTCTAGCACACATCTCAAAAGAAACCAGCTTAATTGGTATCTCTTGAGAACTCCCTTTATATAGGAGAAATATCCACCTGATTGCATGCAATACGATTGCTTTTCCTAGCTTTGTCATCAAATACTCAAGTCGTTAATTCAGTTATATTAATTGTTATTACTGCCTTCTTTATTTTAGCAGAAACAAACAATCAAAAAATGAACGTCACAAGAATACAACTTCTTTGCTTAAAAAAACACTTGAAAAGAATATAAATTATACAGAGAGAGGAGTTCACTTCAACATACAATCCTGGGCAACAGTAAGTGAGAAGTGACAGGCAAGTCAGGTAAAATTCAGCTCTGTATAAAATTGTTTTAATTTCTGTCTGAGATGCTGCGTGTTGGAGCAGGGTCTCTGGATGTTAACAGTAGCCTGTGACTTCACTTCACAGAGATTCCAGCAGCCACTGTTAATCTATATATTTATATGTACATAGTAAATATTCGATTTTTACACTTCTCTCATTGTAGAGTGAAGTTAGAACACATCTTGCAGTGCCAAAAATGACAAAATACATCTTTAGCACTTACACTTTAGTATTTGCATTTTACAGAATCATATGGCTGCTTTTTGGGGTTAAGAAGTCCCAGTAAAGCATAGCAGTGAACAATTAGCAGTGCTCCATTTAGAGCATACAGATTTTTGTCTCTTTCTAGGATGATGCTTATGATGTGAGTCAGAGTCCACTTAGATCAGTGTGGTGATTTCCACTGTTGGTGACTTGGTTTTGAGGTGCTCCATAGTATTCCAGTTTCAGCCTGTGTTTTAACCATTCTTGTGTCTCTTTATTATTTTTATTTCAGAATTCCCTCCACCTGATAAACCGTGCTTTTGCATCTGGTGTCTGGAGACCGTTAGCAGCTACACATCAAAAATCTTCTAAGTACATTTCCAAGCCAGCAGCTTCATATTTTCTGACTTCACCCTATGCTAGACTTGGATGGTTGGTAATTTTTTTCTTCCCACCTCCCTCTTAATTTCTGAAAATTTTGAGTACCCACCAAAATATTTGTGTTTATTCTTTGGATACTCTTTAAAGGTGACAGTCCAAATCAATTAGTGGTACAAATCTGGCTGGCTGGTTTATATTGACTGGCCAGAACAACAAGTTAACCCATAAGACCTTTCTTTCTGATGTTAGCATAAGCCTCTTTGTGTTGGTACTGAATAAAACTGTATCAAGAGCAAAATTGCCATTCAGATGTGAATTCTAGTCAGAGAGCCTCTTTCTTCGGAAGGGTTGTCTTGTAATTTTTTTACGTTCTGTCCATAATGAAAGAGCTCAATGCTCTGTGTGTGATCAAGCTCAGAACGGAAGGAACCAAAATTAGGACCAACGCTGGCTCTAGTTCTGAACAGTATAGGAACATTGTTACCCTTTTTATGTTATTGGTTGATGTTTGTGCAGAATTATTTGTCTGTCTCGAACTGATCACTGTTCTCATGAGTGTTCTTGGAAACTCTACAACACTAGCAGACAGAGTTCAGAGATAGACTCAGGACACAGAAAGAGGCATATTCTCTCTCTTTGCCAGAGACATTCTAGCTTTACCTGCATCAGGGAAGAGTAATGAAATAAATTTGCATTGCTGTTCATCTTGCTTTGTTTCTTCTGACTCAAAAATTGAAGATTTAATTTTTTGAGTTTACTTCACACCAGCCAAATGAACAGTAGTTAGTTCTTTTCTCTCCACATTCCCTCTCTGAACTCCAACACGTTACTGAGCCCTGTGATCCCTTTGCTTATGTATTGTTAAGTCCATTGATTAAATCAGAGGTTCAGTTAAAAAGATACTTCATTTCATCTTTTGTATTCTGTGTCATATGCAAGCAGCCCTTTTTCACGCTCCTTGCTATGACTGCTCTCAGGTGCCTTGTGTCAGTGAGTAAAAAGCAGTTCCTACGGATATCAGCTGCATTAATGGAAGATGAATCTTCAAGCCTCTGCTCTTATTTAATTCAAGAAAACAAAAATCAATTATATAATATGAAAAATGCTGTGTAGATTTTTAGAAAAATAGGGAAAGACAGGTCTTGGTTTACGTGAAAGAAGTAAAAGTATTCATTTTCTGCTGATGCTGTGGTAGTCTGGAAGCTAATGCTATGATTATGTTGACTCCCTTGCTGTACAGGGCAATGATCTCAGCTGACTTAAACCAGGACGGATATGAAGATCTGGTGGTCGGAGCACCAGGGTACAGCACGTTGGGCCATGTTCAGATAGGACGGGTGTACGTGGTCTATGGCAACCAGTCAGGTTTGCCGCCAGAGGACATGGATCTAGATGGGAAAGCTGACCAAGTACTACAGGGTCATCAGGTGAGGGGTCAAGTCAGATATTTGTCACTTAAATCTTTTTGCCTGAAAATGTGGTAAATTTTGACTGAGCAACAGTATCCTTAGTATGTATGAGGAATATTCCTGAAATGCCCCTCCTGGTAAAAGGATGTCATATGCTTTTCAAGAAGAATAACCATTACTTAAGTCACCAGAACAATTACAGCAATGGTGATCTGTAGGTTCACTTTTATTCCTGTGCCAGATAAGTGGGTATTAGAACAAAATTTGCCCTTCAATAAAACTGAGGTAGTGTCTCTGTAAGTCACAGTATAGCGTATTTGGGTCCCTGCATGTAAGAAAATATTGTGACTTCTTCCTTTTTCATCTAAAATTATTAATTAATGTAAGTTTCAATTCCCTTAAAGCTGCATTTTTTCATTAATTGGTAACTTCTCACAAAACCATTGTTTGCCTTCACTGAGTACACATTATTTTAAAAAAAGAGAAAACTATGGTTTGACATGACTGGCTTGTAACTGAGAAGCAGCATCGAATGATCTTTTTGGGTAATAAAGATGATCCTCTGTAGAAAATGCCTTTATTCACAAAGAAGAGAATAGAGAGAGATGAGATCCATTTCATTTTAATCTGTTCCTGTGGTTATAAACCGTGGAGTAACAGCTGCTGTCTTCTTACAGAGTGTTTTAGTGCTTCACAGCTATAATGCTGTTAACAGGGAAGATCATAAGCTTGACATCAATGGTGCACTAGCCTCAGAAGAGGAAATAGCAAAGCAGCGCCATATTGCATTCAGTTGTCTTATACTTCAACACCTCCACATCCTCAAACAGAACAGTTGACTCCGAGTTAGTGTATTAGTATAATAGTTATTACTTGGGAGAACAGTGACACTAAGAAAACCTTAAGAATTGTTGGGATAGATTTTTGTCATCTCCGTTTCCATTTCTTCCCTGTGCTGTGATTGCAAACGTGCATTAGGTTGTGGTGGTTTTGTCCTGGAAACATCTGTTATTTTCATGAGAGCAATCCCTCTTCTTTTAGCCTTCAGGAAGATTTGGTTCTGCCTTGGCAGTCCTGGACTTCAATGAGGATGGAGTGCCAGATCTGGCAATTGGAGCACCTTCTGTGGGATCTCAGTTTCTTACTTACAAAGTAAGTGACACACATGGGTTTGTTGTGTTTTTTCCCTATAAACAGAACATTTTTATTGATACATATTTTTTGAACAGTGAAATGAGAGAGGGAATTTGTTATTGCTCAAAGTGACATTGTAATTTAAACACAAAACCTTTGTGGGTACTTTGACCAGAACAATGACAGCTATCTGTATTTCTCTTTCAGTGGCCTTTTTGCACATTAGAAATCCAAATCAGATTGCAGCTTTGCAGCACTGATGTGCTGGAAATGTAAGGAGCCATTAATGAAATAGAAGTGTACCCTTTTTATTTAGGAACAGAAAGTCTGGAACAGACCTCATGGGTCAGTGAGCTTTGTCATCTGCTGTCACAGGCCAACAGATGATATCTGAAATGTGGTATGAACACAGAGGCTTAATGACTTGCAGCCTGCCAGATAAGCCCTTGTAATGGTCCCTGAGTATTTTCGGCCCACACGAACTGAGGCAAAATGTTTTGGTTTAAACCACATCCATTAAGCTTAAAACTCTTCAGAATTTCAGATACTAACTTAGCTGCCTAAGTAGGAATTTAAATGCTTTTATGCAGACCCACTAGCCTGGAAAATTGCATGCATCTGTTGTGCCTGGCACTGTGTGCCATTGCATTAAATAATAATTAACAAAATATGAGCCGCCTGAATGTGTGTATAATGAATGTAATATACAGTATAATGTCCTTGCTCCTTACCCACAGTATGATGAAAATGTACTTCTCTGTACTTCTCTAGTTTGTTGCCTCGTTATAGCGGTACACCTTACAGCATGGGTATTCTTAGGTTTGGGGTGGAAAAGACAATATTATGAGAAGGCTCTGATAGGAAAAATGCAGTTGTATTAATAGCCCTTGCAGAACTGTTTCACTCCCTGCGCTTTCTCTTGTATTTCATAGTTGGTGCTGACATGCAGATGTTCTCATCCTGTATTTGCTTTTCCTGCTCTTTAGGGTGCTGTGTATGTCTATTTTGGCACTGAGGGAAGAGGCTTGGCATCTCAACCAAACGTTACCATAACTTGTCAGGTATATTGATCAGACTAATGCAGGGCTACACAAGCAGGAGGTGAGGTAAAGGGGAAAGGGGCTTGTGGGCTTAAAAAAAGAATGTTAAAATCAAACTTCTAATTACAAGGCAATTTAGGCTGATGGGGACAGTACAAGCAGGTGCTTGCCTGGGTCAGTTGTATGTGGGAAAGACATTTGTACTCTAGTGCAGGGGAGGCAGCAGGGGGAACAGAAAGAGGCATAGCCCTTCAAAAAAACACCGAGAAAACAAAACTGAAGTCAGGGATTGGGAGGGTAATTTGATCAGAAGCAGACAAAGGTAGGTCTTTAGAAGTAAATTGCTGTGTTTTGTTACAGAACTGGTGGTTTCAGTTCCATTTCAGGCTTAAACTGTTTATTGCAGTATTCCTACTGTAACCTTGGTTGGTCCCTCCTGGCAGCTGATGTTGATGGGGATGGAAAAGCTGATCTGGTTGTGGGCTCTCCATATGCACCTGGTGGTGGGCAGCAGAGAGGATTTGTGGTTGCATTTTACTCTTATTTCAACAGGAGTGACGAAGGTAATATTAATTAATCCTCCCGTATTTTATGTGACTGTTCTTTTGTTCGTAATTAATCATGGGATAATTCAGGTTCGAAGGCATCTCAGGAGGTGTCTAGTCTAGCCTCCTACTCAATAACGGGACAGCTACGAAGTCAGACCAGACTGCTCAGGGCTTTATCCAGTCAGGTCTTAAAAAATTCCAATGACAGAGATTGCTCGGCCACTCTGGGCAGCTGTTCCACTTCTTGACTGTCCTCATAGGGAAAAAAAAAAAATCTCTTGTTACAGCCAGTAACAGTAATCTCTTGTTTCAGCTTATGCTCATTGTCTGTTGTCCTCCCACCTCCATGCATAGCGAAGCCAGAGACACAGAAGGCATTAAGTACCCCAGTACATTGGGAAGAGCCTGGCTCTATCTCCTTGTTAACCTCCTCATAGGTACAGGCAGGCTGCTGTTAGGTCCACTTGAAACCTCTTCTCCAGGCTAAATAAGTCCCAGTCCCTGCTCACAGCACAAGTGCTCCAGTCCCCAACTATCTTAGGGGCCCTCTACTAAATTTGCTCCAGTTTATCAACATCTTTCCTGTTTTGTGGGGTCCAAAACTGAACAATGTATTATAGGTGTGGTCTAGGGAGGAGTAAAGGGGAAATAATCACTTCTCTCAATCTCTTTGCCGTTCTCCTGCTTACACAGCCTGGAATGCTGTTGGCCATCTCTGCTGTCAGAGCCTCACACTCAGCTCTCTCTGCACACCAGAATCCCCAGGACCTTTTCCACACAGCTGCTCCCCAGCCAGTCTGTCCCCAGCCTGTATCACTGCAAGGGCATCTCCTTTTCCAGGGGCAGGGCTTTGCATTTGTCCTCGCTGTATTTTGTGAGGTTCCTGTCAGCCTGTTCGTCCAGCCTGCCTGGGTTCCTCTGAACGGTAGCACTGCCCTCAAGTGATAGCCCCCCCAGTCTCCTGTCATCTGCCAGCTTCATGAAAGGACATGTTGTTGCCTTCTGCAGATCATTTATAAAAGTTTTTAACATGATGAGTCTAAAGATAGACCCCTGAAGGCACACCACTTTTCACAGGCATTCAGAGTGTAACCCACGAACCACTGCCCTGTGAGGGTGAACATCTCAACCAGGTGTTTCCCATCTGGTTGTCCGCCCATCCAGGCAGCAGTGTCCAAGCTTGGATATAGGACCGTTGTGGGAGACAGCATTGAAAGCTTTGCTAAAGCAATGGATTCACCTGTGTATTGGTGGTACCAGGGCAGACTTACTGGTCTTCCTTGGAAATTTGCCACTGTACCTCAAAAGGGGAATTTTTATCCTTCTGTGTGTTCCTTCATGTGGCTAAAGAGAAATGCTGCAAGTGAATACAGTACAGGTGATGAGGATTGTTGTGAGTGAGAGAGGAAAGGCCACATATGGAGCTAAATAAAGTTAATAGGGATTGGGCAGGATACGCAGGTATTCAGAGTTTTGTCAGAATCATGTAAATGAGATTTCCAATAACGCTTAATTTTTTTAGCTTGTTCTACTTCATGTAAAATGAGAAACCACAAGGAAAATGGGTTTCAAAACACTGCTGACTGACATTTTTGCAAAATCAAAACACAGAATGAATTATTTGACTTAAAGCCAGAATTATTTGAAGCTCCCCCACCCACAGTCCTTGAAAACAGTTTCAATGTTCTCCTATCTCTAAGAAGGAGTCACTAGTTCAGGGCAGGCTTGACTGATAGCTTTCATGTACTTTGTGTAGGCTATTGCAAGGATTTAGAAGCAGGCTGTGTTGAATAAAGGCTTTCACCAGCCAGTACAGTTGCAGGCTGAGCAAGCGAAGTTAGCAATAACGGGTGCCGTATCACGGAAAGTGTAAACTTGCTTATAGAAACTTGTTGTCATGGGATGAATCAGTGGAGGGTTGATTGCTAACAGATTTTCTGTGCCAGGGTACACTAAAATTTAATTCATGTTCTTCTGGTCTGTCAGGACTTCTGTCAGTAGAGGATGCCAACTGGATGGTGAAGGGGGAAGAAAACTATGCTTGGTTTGGATTTTCACTTGACAGCCGCCAGCTGGAGAACGTTACATTGCTGCTGATTGGTAGCCCTACGTGGAAGAGTTATGCTGGGTGTGTTGTATATGACAGCTTGCTCCCTCCTCCATTTTGCCCTACTACTGTAACGGTTAAGATTTGTAATAGATTAGACTTTCAGCTTTTCAGGAAGTTTCCTCTTTGTCCTGCTTAGAATATTTCTATTAAATTTGTATTTTCATGCCTTCAGCCTTCCTCATGAAGGGGGGGGTTGTCTTTAGACCCTTTATAGAGGGTATTTGTTATTTAGAGACACTTAAGAATTTGTTGGGTTTTCTTTGGGAGGGGGAGAGGGGGCTCAAAAATGCTAACAGGTAAGCATGCTTAAAATAATCCTGTAGATAGCACTTACTTTGAGATAGCATTTTTTAAAAGCAAACCGAACACAAGAACGTATTGGGTAATAAAGAAGTGTATAGGCAGACCAAGTCTGTGCCCTAAATATCTTGTAAATAGTTAGAACAAGCACAGGAATTACTAAAATAGATTTCTAGAATTCGGCAGCCACTGTTATTCCAAATGAAAAGGGGAAAATATTATAAGAGAACCAATCCTAGCTGAATGCACAAAAATATGCTTTTACCTACAAATATATCTTGCACTGTAATTCAAGTGGCAATCCCTTCTCATCGGATGTCAGACAAAGCGTTGGGAAGGTGTATGGCTATAACCCACCAAGCACAAGACACTCGTTTGCAGTAACTGGAGACAAGGTAGGGCTTCTTCTGTAGTATGGGACCTTATGAATAATTTGAAATAAGTGACATTCTGTAGAAATGACATAGGTCTTCTAAAAATCTGACAGGCGATGGGCAGAATGGGTTTGTCTCTGGCCAGTGGTGTGATGTCTGTGGCTGGGATCACAAGGACAGTTTTGGTGGTGGGTGCACCTACTGCAGGTATGTCCTTCTGAAAACTGGAAATCATTCCTGCTTTGGGACGTTTGTTTCTATAAGGCCGGAGGACGGATACAAAATTAAACGTTAGAAAAGGGACCTTTTAATTGCCATGTAATTTAAAAAAATATAGAAAGAATCACTGTAATCACCTACAAGTGCATTACCTCTGTAAGGTAAGGACCTGTAGAGTCCTCTGTACTACCTCTCAACTTCAATGGTTTTTTTTTTTTCCTTCCTTAAAATTAGTTTAGCAGCATTATTACCTTGCATTATTTATGTAGCAGTGATTTGCTAGTATATTTGCTAGCATATTCCTTGGAATTAGAACACCACAGTATTTTGTCCTTACTCTGGCAGTAGGTAGTAAGGAATTACGAAAGTTAAAATGTAGAACTCAGTCTCTAACTTGAATGCTTTTTTTCCCTGCTACTATTGCTGAGATTGTTTCTGTGCTAATTAGCATTAATGCTGTATAAAGTTTTACCTTATTCATAAATTAATTTTGTCCATGTTATATAATGCCAGTATTATCTTCTCTCAGCGTATTGCAAGTACTGAACCTAAGTTCCTATGTCTGATGCTCAGCTTCTGTTAATTCTTTTTTTTCCCAGATAGCCTGTCTAGGATTTCATTTATATCCTCAGTGCTGCACCAAGCTGGACTGGCTCTGGTGTACGATCTGACAGACAGCACCAAGCCTTCTTTGCTCAGCACATTCAGCGGGGACAGGAGGTTTTCTCACTTTGGAGGAGATGTCTACTTAAGTGACCTGGATAATGACGGACTAGGTAAAGCTCGATGGATCTAGATCAGAGGTGAAACGTTTTACTTTTGCCAACAGGAAGCCTGGTCGCCTGCGTATTCATGCAAGTGCTAAATACAGTCTGCTTCCTCAATTGACTTGTACAAGTATTCCATCGTGCCTTGTGGGGAGGGATCTCTAAAATCCCAAGGAACTGTCATTGAAACATTTTATCTGTCATCATTAACAGGAATTGTGGCATCTAGAGGGATGTAAATGCCAACTCCCTCGTGTTTTCGTTTAGCATTGTTTCACTTCTGATGTGTTATGTAATCCTTGTAATATTTGCAGATGAAATGATTGTGACATCCCCACTGCGAACTAACAGTATCACCACAATACTGTTTGGTGGGGCAGCTGGCCGTGTTTACATTTACAATGGAAAGCAGGCATCTTCAGGGAATGTGACAGGCCACTGCAAATCATGGACATCTCCCTGTCCTGAGGACTGGGTAAGAAAACATAAAAGTGAAATCAGGACAAGAGGTCATAATGACGGCTAATTAATCACCTCCAGTGCAAGTACCTGGTGCATTCTGACTTGGTTTCAGAAACAGGACGTTACTTATGTTTCTGAATCTGTGTGATTTGGCTCCTCCTGTTCATTCTTGAATTACTTTGCTGTTTAGGAGCCAGGGTTCTTGCACTGGTCTTCTACTCTCCTAGCGTGGTTCTCTCCACTGACTCCTTATTTTCTCTTTTTTTTTTTTTTTTTTTTTTTCCCTTCTTCAGGCACAGTATGTCCTGATTTCTCCTGAGGTAAGTAACCAGAAAACAAACTACTGAGAGAAACTAAAAAGTCCCACTTCAAAAAAAACCCCAGCATTATAAGAAGCAATGTTATTTTACAGGAACTATCAAGATTTGGGAGTTCTGTTATCACTGTGAAATCTGAAAGAAAGGTGAGAAAAGTTACTGTTGTCAATCGTTTCGTAACATCTTTCTACCTCACTTGCATATAATAGCCAACACCTCACATACGTATCTTACTCATTTGCAGAAGTCTTAAGTGCCTTACATAGTTAATTACACCATTTTATAGGTGGATGAACTATGGAGCTGTCAAAATTTTGGCAGCTGACATCTGAACTGAAAGAGATCACTTCAATATTGCCTGAAATCAACTTAGGAGTTCGCTGAGGGGCAACATGGTAAATCAAGTGTAGGTGCCAACTGGCTTTACTCTTCATGCCAATCTGTATGCAAAGTGGATGCCCAGCTACGGGGTAAACCAGGCACCACACCCCTCTCATTTATTATTTACAGGCTCACTGTCCTCACTGTCACCTGCAGGGAACACTGTTCACAGGTCAAGTATTTCCAAGGATAGAGAGGCCCAGTTCCTACCTGAATGATTCTGGATGTGTTTGTGTACCTGTTTCTCTTTGTTTCCCTCAGATGCCTGTTATTTTTACCAAAAGTCAATCCCTGTTTGTATGATGCACTGAGGAATCTTTTTTCCAGCTTGAAGGTTACTTAGTGCTTTTTCAGCTGCAGGAAGTCCAATGTTCTGCTTAATCCAACATAACCTGTGTGAGAACCAAGGTTCTCTGTGTGAGTACTGAGAAAGCCTCAGTACTAGGCTGAGGAGGTGCGTGACTTGTCTTCAGCAAACGGTGGTTGACTTGTAGCTGTTAAAACATGCAATGGCGAAACGCCTGGAAATGTAAATGCTTCTGAACTAGGTTAGGGTGCATAATCCAACACCTGAAACAAATGCATCGCTGACGGTGTCTGCACGAGTGGAAGTGAGGCCGTTCCCCAAGCAGTTGCGTTCCTTTGCTATGGCACCAATCCAGTCCACGCTCCAGCTTCATCTGTATTGCTCCTACCCCTGAGAAATAGTTTTACATTGGCAAGAGATTTGACTGATTCCAGCTTCTTCCAGTTGCCCAAATGAAATAGTCTGTTTGCCAAATCGTTTTGTTAACCACTAGTTCTGATGAAGTGGGTTGCCCTCTTTCGTTTCTCCTCATCACATTTCTGTATGACACTAATGACATGGACAAAATCTGGTTTCCATTAGGGAACCTTAAGGCAATTGTACACCTGCAGTTGCATTCTGCTAACCTTTGTTCTGTGTCTCTGCAGAAAGAAGTTGTAGTAGCAGCAGAGAGAAGTTCGGCAAAAGCTCGACTTGGTGGAAGGCTTTTTGTCTACTCGCTCTAAAAGGTCATGGTAGCCTTTAAGACCAGAGCACAGCTGGTCTTCTAGTAAAGAATCTCTGTAGCATCTCTGATAGTTTCCTTAACTCATACAAATAACAGACCACATGACAGCACTTTTGATAGAAAGATGTCCCAGATAGCTAGATAAGGTCCTAGATAGTATTGAGGGAGGGAGGATGGTCACTGTTTTTAAGTGAAGGGGAATATGAGCATTCATGGTGGTTTGACTTACAAACCAACCAAAACTGTGTCAGTCATGTAAAAGCATAAATTAATTCTGTTGTGAGCAGTAACATCACTTAACCTAGAGCAAGCAAGCTGGTCTGAAAACCTTTCAGAGGCTGAAATGCGCAGACGGCTAGAAGATTCTGGTAGTCATATCTGGCTGTCTAAGTTTGGTGTTCAGAGGTCGCCTTCTTTACTGGTCAAATTTGAGTATCTTCTTGACAAACCCAGGAAAGAATAGCACCCAATTTACAATTACTTGCTTACTGTGATACAGATAGGGATTCTACGATATCAAAAGTTGCTGTCAAAATAATAAGCATGGAGGAGGGGCAGCTCTAAGTCAGACAGAAAGGTGGGTGCCAATCAAAAGGACTGCCTCTGTCAAGTCTTGAAGCCTCCGTTCAGGGTGTAGAACAGCTGGGAGCTCCCAGGGAGAAGAGCGCAAGCAAGACTGATTGAGTTTTAGGAAATGCTTTTGCACTCGTGGCTGAGACTACTCTGACACCCTTTCTTTTTGTGTTTTCATGTAAAACTCCATGACCATGGTAACGTAGAATGGTTAACAGGTTTTATTGTTAACTGTATTGTCTTCAACTAATTAACACTTATTTTGTATGATGCAGGTTTAACAGTGTGCATCAATTACCTATTAAACAACTTAAGCAGCAAGATGTGATGCTATTATTACCAATGGTAGTCTATAGACACATATATATATATATGTATTTCCTCCCTCTTGCCTCTTTCACAAACATAAAGCATTATTTTTATTTTAAATAACACAAGTCAGTAGAATACCACAGAATTCTAAAGGTCATGCTCCAAGCTGACATACCTCAACTTACCTTCTTAGGAATTCTCTCTCAGGGAGGTTGTTGTTTAAAAAAAAAAAAAACGGCAAGGTGAACATTAGCTTGATGTACAATCCCTTCTGACGTCTATTCTGGGGACTTTACTTGCCCAAATAGCAAAACACTTAAAAAATTAAAATCTGAACTTCGTGAAAGAAGTAACTGGACAGAACTGGGAGCACAGTACTTGCCTTACAAATCTGTGAACTGTGGTGTGAGCCAAAACAAGCAGTGTATTTGTAAGGGCAGAATAAAAGGTTTTCCTTTTTAAATGAGAACTGATGAAACCAGTATGTTCTCTAGCAATTCCATTCTGAGCACAGAGCCTCTGCTGGCTTGGTTTTTTTTTCTGTGTATGAGCTCAGAGTAATTTTATTGCACATGAATACATTTTGATTACTTGAATTGTAAGAAAGAAAACCGTTAAACATTTGAAAATGTCCGTAGAGAGAAAGGCAGTCTTGTAAAAAGGATGTGTCTTTCTCTCAGTGCTTTTATTGTGCTTTAAGTCAGTTACGTACAGGAAAAGGAGTTAATACAGTTCACAGAAGCCTCTCTGCACAAAAACCAGAGCTTGGAAATCTTATGTGAAAACTTCCCAAACAGCTGCACCAACACATTTCAGTCCTGGCCTAATGCAACTACAGCTTGGTTGAAAACATCAGTATCTGTATCCCTTCACACACTGGGGATTATCAGCCAAAGTAGGTGAGCCATTGTTTTTTCCACTGAAATGCTCAGTTTAGAGGTTGTTTTACATCTCTACCTGCTAAGCAAAAAGGCCGCAAAAAATTCAGCTAAAAAACTCAAAAACATTACAAACCCCATTTATTTTCTCACCTTCTCATGCCTTTTATATCTGCAGTTGAAGTCACATACAGAACAAGAACAACCGTTTGCAAATAATTATGTACAACTGATTTTAACCAAACTAGGATCACAGGCCTGTGTAACCGTAATTTATGTACCCTTTTATTTTCATCTTTGACTTGTTAGTCCTGAGTAAAAACGTTCACAGCTACAGTTACTGTCTTTTCAACCCCTGCCAGTACAGTGAGTTATCTGGTGGCACGTAAGCAACTGCTCACTATGTTACAGAGAGGTTAAAAAACCCCTAACAAGAAACAGACAGTTTGTGACCTGATGTAGAAGGATTTCATGCTCCTTCTACAGACTGAGAGAAACCAGTGGCGAACTACACCCTCACAGTTCAGAGATAAGTCCTAAGAAAAAACAGAAATAGTGGGCATAAGAATTTTACTCCTTCCTTCAGTCCATCACAGGACACCCAGCTTCCACACCCTTTACTAACCTGGCTACTTACTGTGGTGCAGGCTAGTCCATGCTCGTCTCGTCTTCTTGGAGAGAAAAGAGAGAAAGCAGAGCCCAGCTTACGAGAGACCAACAACTGGTCTGTTGATTTTTACCAGCACTTGAATCAGTCCTTATGACAACATGAGGAGTTGTTAACCTGCAGCTGTATCAGTGCGTGTTGAAATAGTGGCAGACAGCAAGCACAAGTGTGCATGATCAATAGGCCCGCTTTTCCTGTTACTAAAACTGTGTATGTTTTGGGCCTAAATTAATTGTTAAGGAATACCCAAGGCAAGTAGCTACATTTCAAAACCAGTTATTACTCACTTAAAATAAGGGAAATTATTATTTCTGGTTACTGCCAATTTAGAGGCAATGCTTCAAAAGAGATGCAGGTATGCTTTTTGCTTTGGAAAAATCTATTCTTTTAATCTATGCAATTAAACAGGGCCTTACAAAAATCCATTAAAAAGGCCACTTTTGGGGTGGATTTTAGTTTGACATTTGAAGTCAGATTCCTAAATCTGCAGCTCAGGACCAGAATTACTGACGAATGCTGAATGCTGTCATCCTTTAAGCTGAAAATACAGTTCTCTTTAAGAAAGGCCATTACACGAAGAAGTATGACAGAAACACCTGAAATGAAGAATGCCCAAAAAATAAGTACATGTACATGATACAGAAAACTAATGGAACATTCGTGGGGTGGAGGTGAGACTACCGTGGAAAGCACGTTGCTCCTTTCCCTTGTGTTTCTCTCCTTTTGTGTGTGAGCATTAAAATCTCACCATAGGTTTTTGGCACAAAATATATATTAAATTAGCAAGCTTAGAAATTCTTGCAGTTTTCAGTAGAGAAGAACAAATGCAAGGTAAGTGTCCAAAGTCCACCCTGTAACAAAAAGTCTCTTAATTCCTGCTGTTCCTATTGGTTTGCTAATGTGCTTCTGCTCAGCCCAAATGTTTCTGCTTTGAGGTTGTTCTTTATCTCCACTCTTCCAACTGCTGGTTGGGATTTTTTCAGAACTGCAGGAACCTAGGCAAGATACAAAATAGCCTGTGATTACATGAGAAGCTGCTCTATATGCAGCAGAAGGAAATAAATCTTCAGAGAGGCCCGAACCCTGATTTTTCTCCTCTTATTTTCAGAACACTGTCTCTGGCTTCTCCCTCCCTAATCCCTTTCAGTACATTTCTCCGAGCCAGAGTCAGTATGTGCTGGAGTTGGTTTTGAGCAACACTTGAGGATAGTCCAGTTAGTTGTAGCCACAGTAAACAAACTACTTCCATCTGCCTCTTAGTGGCAAGGGAGGGGAGCAAAGAAGGGGACCTGATCTGGGTCTCCCTTTATTTCTTTCTTCACGTGTAGTAACTTAACTTTTGAATCCACTGATGCTTCCCTGTTATAAATATTAGAATGCAGAATAGAGGTAGACGATACAGTCCCACAAGCTTTGGCAGGAAAGGGCAGTCAACAGGGAAAATGGCCCACACGAAATCTTGCTAATCTGAAGACGGTCTCCTCGGAAATCTTCATACAGCTTGGTACAACAGGGCTCTATGATGCCATCAGCACCAACGGCAAAGATAACTGGTGTGCACGTGAGGAGGTATTACAAACTTCGCTTGGGAGTCAGGACATCACAACCATGACATCATTCCCCACAGAGATGTTACAGCTAGTACCTGTCCTCATTGTCCTTTTATCTTTACCTTCTCTTTTACAAGACAGGGACTACAGATCCAGAGTTAGTACGTGGGTGGGAGGAGGAGGGCAGCATCCGTTATGTCCCTCACGACGAACAGACTGCTGCAGCAGCTGAGAAGGCAAATGAGGGCTGCTTCTACCATTAGCCTCAGCTTCCCTTGGGCTGCCAGGTGAAAGTAAATACAGCACGTCTCAAGAACAGCCTGCAGCTTCACTTCTGCCAACAATGAGCAGTATCTTACTGCTCAAGCGTATTGTTGCCAGTGCTGAGGCTTCCCACCTCATTCAATCCAGCTAAGGAGAACCTTCGCCTCTGTCAAGAAGCAGACACTGAGCTGAACTCCCCCGTGCTCTGTGGCCCACCCCTCTACAACAGCTTATTTCCTGCTTTAGAACTGTACAGGCAGAGTCTGAAGCAGAAACCCTAGCCAGCCGTACATACGTGAGGAGGTAGTGGAGGTTCTAGGTGCCGCCCAAGGAAGGAAAGCAAGCGTCGCCATATCAGACCACTTCCCAGAAACATAATCCCCGTCACCAGCCAAAATATTCTGGGGTCCTACCAACAGAACATTCCCATTAGTCATGCAACTGTCACTTCAGAAAAGGGATCATCCAAAGATAAACCTCTCATTCCCCACCAGTGTTCCCCCTCCTTTAAGGGAGGAAGTGGTAACCTCTTCACCATCAACAGCCAAGCCCTACCTTGGGAAAAAGGCTGGTTTCATAGCAAAGCATTTAATTTAGGAATCACCCTAGTGTATTCTGTTACTGACCCATGCAGTTTTCCTTCCTTCATTGGGAAGTTTGGAAATTCAACCCTTCTATTTAATAGATTTGGCAAGGAAGAAGTCTTTGCTTAGTTTTGGGGGTTTTTTTGTTTTAAAGATAGCATGTGCAATTGTAAATTTGTACCCCCCGGTCTGTACCCCACCCAGTTTTGGTATAAATACATAATTGACAGTGGAGTATTTCCTCTGGTGTGCTGGAAATGTCCTGGCTGCCTGCCAGATACCCTTGTATCTGGAAGGCAAAGGTGGTCTTTTCAGAAGACCAGACAATCATTAAAGAAACCTTAGTATTATTTTATAGTCAGTCCTTATAAAACTATAAATTTGTCTTCCCATTTCTCTTCCATAGACATTACATAGAAGAAAGGCTGCAACACTGTGCCGTTAGCCGTACGTAATTTGCTTACAAAAAAAGTGACTGCATGAACACATGAATCACTGGACTAAATTATATTCACGCATTAATTTAAATCTAGACCTTCACCTATGGAAAGAATGAAGCTGTACTGAATTTAAAATGCAATATAAGAGTAGGACCCATGTTGTATATCACTGATAAAAGCAGCATTGATTCCTTACCTCTTCAAGAGATGATTCCAAGTTCATACCAAATGCAACTCCTATGAGTCCAAAGAGAGACAGAGAGAAAGTCCCCATAGTCAGCTGCAAGTTTAGTCTCATCATCACATTACGGTGGCTAGAGAAGGGAGAAACATCTGTAAGGGGAACCCAAAAATTGATTTGCTGCCTGAATTCTCGAATTCCACACAGCATGCACTAAAACCAAATAGCGAAAAAGAGGACATCATGCTGGAGTTGGACAACCCAGTGACAAAGCTCATGAAACAACAGTATAAAGAGGCTATCGTTTTGAAATTGCTGCATCAGGATACCTCTAAGGCAGCAGGTTCTGTTTAATCATCAGCAGACTTTCCAGCATTGCTCACTTCTTAGAGGTGTATATACACAGAGTAACAGTAAATTTCCACAGAAATGTGTGTTCTCTCACCACTAACTGCCTGGAATTTATATGTCCGTATTCACAAGAAACAAAAATTTACTGTTACCTTGCAAATGAATATACTTACAAAGAAGCAGAGCTGGTAAATGCTACAGACTATAAACTTGAGCCTGTTTTGGAGAATTCCATATTCAAGTCTTCCCCAAAAGGATTTTTGTGGTTTCCTGATGCAGCATCCACCAATTGCTTCTACAGATAACTCCCCAGTAAAGAGGAGAAAGAGTATTCAACACTGACCTCAAAGAGAGAGTGGCATGTCTTTGCAAATGCAAGCTACAATTATTTTTCAGTAAGAAAGCTGACTGGTAGTGAAAACTGTAGCATACAGAGAGAAAATACTCGCTCCAAAGTTACTCACTCCTGTATCACCCACTCCATGGAGTGTGCATCTGAACACCGGAGCAGCCTAGCCAGACTCTTAAAAAAATTCAGTTTTCCTGAATTAAGAGTAAGCTTTCCCAAGTAGAATTTTATTTTGCCCCTAAATTTGCAGACATTTCCTTTAGTGAATAGCTCCCCAGAAGGATCTAGGAGAAGCTCAGTTTCTCCTGCTAAGGAAAACTGATGCCCAGCTAGAGAGGCTTTTACACATACTAATTAGGGTGTCTTGTTGCTTTGCTTTATCCAGTTCACTGATAAGAAAAGTGCAATGCAGCTTCTTGGGCTGTGACTGGCAAGTCCATTCAAACCCTCATGAAGATCGAACTCCCCAACTTCCCTTGTAGGCAGATTTGAGAAAGACTAGGCAGCATTAAATGCTGCTCAGCTTTGGGCAGTCCAACAGATAGGGTAGCTAACCTGTCCAGGTTGATAAAGATTATGCTTTCTGAGTCATCAATCAGTACTCTGAGTTCACGAGCTTCATTTGCAAGATCTTCTGCTTGTCTGTAATAGTTCTCCAGCAGCAGCTCCATTTCCTCTGCATGGTCAATCCCAGATGTACTCTCCTCACTGTGAGCAAAAATTTGTATTTTTCTGGTTAGCTCCCTGTTGTACAGAAGTGTACTAGTGCAGCGTTAAGACAAGGCACACAAGAGTTGTGGGGAACAGCCAACAAGAGTGCTGTTAGACACTAGATCTCAAAATCCAATCTTTTCAGTGAGGAACTTCCATCAATACCAACAGCTTAAAATAAAAGGCATATTTTTATATCTATCAGCTGATCAGCATAGGCAGTCAATTATTTTGAGTACAGCAGTTAGCATTTGATGTGCTCGAGGCATGCACACCACAAATCTTACTTTTTCAGCTATTAAAAAAATTATAAAGTTACATAAATTTTACATTATTTATAAAGTTTTATTACTATAATGTTTATATTATTATTAAGTTGTTATAAAGTGCTGACAATTTTAAAAGGAGATGCTTAATTTCATGGAGCCCTCAAGCGGTGGAAGCTGGTAACAGTGCTGTCAAAAACTCCAAGAACGAAACATAACCAAAAGTCAACACACAAACAATTACACAGCGAGGGAGATGTTTTAGGTGTATATTAAAATAGTTTAGCTGTAAGGTGTTTCAGCTATACACAGTAATTACTGCAAAACGTTTTGGGAGCATAAAGCAGCCAAAGAGTGAGCATCAAATGGAAGATGCTGCTCTCTTAAGTGGAGCAGCAGCCTTCTCTGGAACAGGTATGTATCTTTCTGGTGGTATACTGGATTGTTCACCGTGTAGATGAAAGCCCAGGCACCTGAGATCCACAAGAGCTTGGAAACTAGCAGCAAAGCCAGGAAGATTCTTCATAATTTTTTCTTTTGTGGTATGACCTCATTTCTCCAGAGCGACTAAACTTTTTAAAGAATCTCCTCCCGGCGTTGCTGACTGTTAAAGGAACCTCTCTGAAATGGTTTTCCAAGAAAATAAGTGCTATGTCTTCAGAATCAACCCACGTAAGCTCCCTGAGAACCTTTAACAGAGCCCCTAGTTTCTCTCTGATGGGGCAGGAACTTATAGTTAGCTAGGCTGATTTTAAAGCCCTTTGGACCTTGAGGTTTTTACTGCATGCAGATGAGAGGAGGTGCAGTCTTGAAAGCCTTAGAGCACTATCTGCTTTATTACAGATTCAGCTCAAGGTCTTTTTTGAGGAGGATCTTTACACTGGCTCCTCTGTGGATATACAAAGGGGAACAACAGGCATACAGCCTTGCAAATAACTGCCATCCGATTTGCTGTCATTAACTAGCCTCCGTCTGTCTCATGAGTCTTCGACAGTCTGCCTCATCCTGTCTTTCTGGGCTCAGCTCACCATTCCTGCTGCAAATGATCTCTGATGGCACCTATACGCCTAACTGGGTTCCTCCGTATCTCCTCAGCCTTTCCAAGTTCATAAAATACCACACCTCACCTGCATCAATCCTGGAGCCAAAAGAGCTGCCTAGACACTGCCAGCCCACCTGCAAACGTGCTGTAGTGGCTAGTGTTTCCTGGTGTGCCTCATGGACGGACTGCCTCACCGCGTCCTGTAGCACAGCTCCTGCATCCTTTACACAACCTCCCACCACGTCTCCTACCCTTGTGCAATGGGGTCTGAATGAAGGGATGACTTGAGGTTTCTCCTGACATCAGAGTGTAAGATGACCTTGGTATCTTTCCTAGATGCTCCCTACACATTGTCTACCATGAGGCAAGAAGGGATTTGCTAGCAGCTTCTATCAAGTCCAAAGGAAGGCTGTGAGCAAAACCAGGCTGAAGACCAGCTGCTGGCTCCGGAGTTGCCTGCAATTCAGAGCACTCCTGACAGTGCTCCAGCAGATGCATTAAAAATGCAAAACACATCCCACTTCTGGAATACTGAGTTTCTGCTGCACATTTAGACTATGCTTTGCAGGGCAAGAAACTATCTCCTGATTTCAAACCCATGCTGCTGTGTGAACAGTATTAACATCCATATGCAACTTGGTTAGGCAAAAGTATGATTCAGCAACATCGCAAAGGATCCTGAAAGGTAGTTTCTGTTACCTGCTTAAACATAAAACGTCTGTATGCCCAAGATTTAAATACAATTCAGCCCAAAACATACTGGGATCTGACATACATTATCTTTTTGCTCTTCAGTTTTCACAGCGACCAGTGCTGCTGCTGCGTGCTGTCTTTCACCAGAATTTGAGAAAGTGCAATAGGGCTATTTCTGTATGTACATTTTTCCTGAAATGCTGCTCTTCAGGTGCACAAGATTGCTCCAGGGCCTCTTTCCTTCAGGTTCTCCTGGTGAGCAAAAAGCTAGAAGCAAGGGGTTCAGAACACTTCTAACAAAGGAAGTGTGGTGTCTGACCTATTCAAGACAAGCTTTAACACCTGCCTCTTCATTTTTTCGGTGAAACTGAAGAAACTTCTCCCAGAAAGTGTTAATTTTTATTGAAAAATAACATTTGCTTCTTCTCCTGCCATCCTGTTCCCATCTCATTACATACTAGATGAGCTGGCCTGTTATGCCAAGAACTATTTGAAACTGCATAATGACTAGGGCTAATGGAGTCTCTCTCCAAAATGGCAAATACAATGATTTCTGAAGCAGCGAGCGTTAGGGCTTTAAAAAATTAGAAAGTCTTTTTCTTTCTGCTTTTTGGCAGGGAACACCGAGTTTAGTGTTCAAGTTCTCCTTAAACAAAACACACTGTTAAAAAAGTATGTGGTTTCAAAATATACATACAATACTTGTGGATCAGTCCATTTAGATAGACAGAGCTCTTCTATTAATTCTTCTTCATCTAAGATCTCCAGAATTGTTTCTTTGAAAACTTTAATATCTGTTTCCAGTTCTGACAAGCTGAAGAAAGAACAGGCAAAAGGTCAAGTAATCCCCACTGGCATCAGTGCACAAAGGTAATCTCTAAATGAGGTTGCCAGCCAGCACCCTCACCAGACAGAGCGGCCAGGGAAGACTTCCTTGCAGGGTTCTAAGAGCTCCTTCAAAAACTTCTCTACAGGCCACACACTTAGCAGTGGCAGTGATCTGTCTGGGGACCAGCGAGCTACAGACCCACACCAAAAGGGATTCAGATGTGTTTTCTGGATATATTCGTAAGTCAGAAAAAACAAGTGCTCCATAAGCATGTAGCGAGTGCATATTTGCACTGTCGTGTCAGAGAGGCTAATGCATTAGGTACCAGTGTATTAGTACTAGTAACCTTGACGCATAGATCCAAAGGCTAATCTTGTTTTTACATTATGGGGAACATTTTCATGATGGTGTTTTGTTCTCTTAGGTATTATTTTCTTTTGTCAGATGCTATTTAAGAAGCTCGACTGTATTTCTGACAACTCAGAATAGATCTCCCTTTTTCCGTTTTCCCCGCATCACTAGGTACTTCATATACTGATTTTTACATTTACAAATAAGATGCACAACCCAGCATTACAGTGATCTAGGAAATTAATATTAGATACCATTTTTCTAACATTTCATTGCACATCATTTTCTATGGTCATCTTCTAGTCTCTTCACAGCTTACTCTTTATTTACCTCTTGCCATTTTGCAGGAGAATGTGTAGTTTACTCCTATCCACAGACAAAAGCTTGGGGTCCACTAGAGCTTCCAGTGTCTCAAGGATCTGAGGCTGCAAAGTGTTAAGTCTCCCCTGCAGTTTGCTGATCTAGATAACAACATGATCCTTCATAAGAATTAAAGCAATCCCTTTAGAATGACTTGGGCAACTGACTCCTGTCTCTGAACACAAAATTCACAGTAACAGGCAGTTAACACAATCTGCTTTCCAATGCCCAGGAAATACTTACTATAGGGATACCACTATAAAGTCAATGCAAAATACAGTATTTTATAGAAGTGATTTGCACTGAACTGAAACCCAGTGACAACCACACCAATAAGGCTGATAAAGCTAACACACTATTTGTCTAGAAATGTCATATTAGCAGTAGCAAGCACATGTATTTAACGACAGCTAGAAATCATTATCTGACTCCTGCCCAAGAGGCCAAAAACCTCAGCACTTTTGTCTGACTTCCATTTCAGCTACAGCATGTCTCCAGAAAGGTATTCTGACTTGTTTTTTAATTGTCCAAAGGATGGTGAAGCCATCGCATCCAACTAGTGCTTTCTTGGGAAGGGAATGGAAACACAGATACACACAAAACCGTAAAAACTAAAGCAACAGAAGTCAAAACCAAAAAACAGCTCCTACAGTAAGGGCAGAATAGAAATACAAATGTGTATGCATAAATATTAACACAAGAATAAAATCATACTGTCCTTTCTATGAAGCAACAACTTCTAAAGCAATTTAAGTAAAAATGAGATAGCTCACCCGGTACTGCAGGATTGCTTCTATGGCTCGGAATTCAAAGGGCAGGGAATATGTAACTAGTTGACCTTCCCCAGCCAGCTGAGACGCTAGTTCATTGAAGAGCCAGTGTTCCAGATTTAAATTACGATAATCTAGTATCAGAAGAAACTCTGGTGTTATGACAGCCTTCAAGAACTGAAAAAGACAGTACATGTAAGAGTCTGAATAAAACTCTCTGAAGATTTCTCATAACTCTGTAGCACATTTCATATTTTAGGCTTTGATAAAGCCACTCTTCAAATGTCATTTCAGGCAGGAAAATAACAGAATCTCGTGCTAACTGCAAACTAGTGGATTCCCCATGGTTCATACACAGCACTGTCCTAGTGCTGGCGTGATTGAGAAGAGGCTCCTCGTAAGTCTTTACTTCTATGACAATGTTGGTAATGTTTCTCCAGTGGTCAACTAGGAAAATACATACTACTGGTAAACCCAGACCTCCGATTGCTAGGTAGAGCTCCAAAGACACATTTACTGCTGGACTGCACGTCACAGAAAGCTGGCATTAAAAGAACTGTGCAAGAAAATGCAAGTGCAAGGATAAGACATGGTTCACGTTTACACTCAGCTATAGGGAAACCATTACCTCCATTCTCAGGATGATCCTGTTGTTCCTAGTTGCGATGCTCATTAGGTGTTGAAATCTTAGATCTCGAGCTTGAAGACCCAATTCCTGGTACAATTCTGTTTTCTTCTTTTCTATCATAAAAATATTTTTAGATAAACACATTTAGGGGACAAGCATATGTGTTCTGAAATTACATTTTAGCATGTTACTAAGTCCCACATAAGAAAAAAAAGCTGTGCAATCTTTAAAACAGTTTTCCTCCCATTGATTCCTCAATGTAATTTATTTTCTATGAAGTTTAGAAGAATGTATCTTGAGAGGAAAGAGAAAAATTCTAGATATAAGTGGAAAAAGTTGGCTGTGACAATTAATTTCAAGTCAGAAACCAAGTGACTCCTTTGAGAAAGCACATGTAATCCTACTGGAAGGGAAATACAAGGCAGGGACAGTAGCATGCTGGTCAAAAAGGGAAAAGACAAAGTAAAAATGACCTTCCTGTAATAGATGGTATACGTTATTTTCAAAATATTACTTAAAAATATATAAAAATTGTAACAATAAAGATGCTATGAAGACCAATGAAGGCAGCAAAACAGAGGAAACGTCGCAACATCCCAAATAAACACAGCGAAGTATCCCAAATATAATTTTCTACCCCGTGTAGATTCCCAGTTGGGCTTTTCTGCGTTGGACAAGGAAAGAAGACAAACAAACAACAAACACACAAAACTACAATGAAAACTCACCAAAATAGGTAGTATTTCCCTCTTTGTCAAGCTTCATCTAAAGGAGTGGAAAAAATATATTTTTTTCACAGAACTACTATAAAACAAGAAATCAATTCCTAAAATTGCTTGCCCTTGCCTAGAAGTCAAATGGAAAATATGTTATGAAGAAAAAGCAACTTTTTATGCCCTCTCTTCACAGTTCATCCCGATTAAGAAAAATACTGCACCAAACTGCCATATATTTCACTGTGTTTTGTACACCAAACAAAACCAGTGTCATCTGCCTGACCATGTTCCTACATAAACCTTGAGAAGGAGGTGATTTACAGAGGATCAGACTTAGAATACAGTAGAATAGACTAGACTATTTCAATTGTCAGGGACCTACAACAATCATCGAGTCCAACTGTCTGACCACCTCAGGGCTGACCAAAAGTTAAAGCATTTTAATAAGGACATTGTCTAAATGCCTCTTCAACACTGACCGGCCATGGGGCATCGACCACCTCTCTGGGAAGCCTGTCCAGGGTTTGAGCACCCTCACAGTAAAGCAATGTTTCCTCATGTCAAGTCTAAACCTCCCCTAGCACAGATTTGAGCCATTCCCATGCATCCTAGCGCTGGATACCAGGGAAAAGAGATCAGCAGGGCATCTTACATTTTGGATTATGAATTATGCTATTTGCTCTGGAGCAACCTGAAAAGTTTACAAATAAAATTTAAAATGTAGAGAGTACCACAAATTGGGTAGTTAGGCCTTGTGCCCATGTCAAGTACTGCATTAACATGCTATTCAGCTAGTAACCTGCATCTAAATCCTTCTTGTCTTGGCACTTGTAATTCAGACTATTCATTTAACACTTGTATCACCTAGCAGAACTATTTTACTGGAAAAACTACAATCTCTGTTTTAATCAGAAAGCTTGCCATTTTGCTCATAAACCACGTAGCTTAATTCCGTATTACTGGCTTTAAAAATAACTTTCTGTGAATTAAACATACCTAAGCATACATTCCAGTAGAGCTGCAAGACGGGTTGCATGGCCACAAGGACCTAGCTGCACGCACCTTGTTGCGGAATGGCTGCTTTTTGTTCTCAACAAGGAGGCCTTACCTTCCCTCACATGCACTAATAATGTCAATCAAGCAGTTTCCAAATGGCTTTCAGACTCATGTTAAAAAAGAATATATGGAGAGCCTGGTTTTCCCCAAATCCTACATTTCCTTAGAACTGCAGCTACCAAGACACAGGAATAATATTTCTAAAAGGCACGACAAGACAAATTTAACAAGAAACCTCCTGACTGCAGCACTTCTAAAAGCTGGCTGCCTTCACAATTGAAGCAAGAGTACTTCCAGCAGATGCTAGGTCTTGGAAAAACATCGCGATGAACACTGTATACCGTAACTGGTCCTCAAGTCAGAATACCTTAAACCAACAATTTAGAACTAGGAATGTTCTCTGAGAGACTAATTCATCTGCTCTTACGATGCTTTAAGGGAAAAAAAAGAGCAAGCACCATCACCTTGCAGAAGTTGTCCTCGTTGGTGGGAACGCCTGCAGGTACTTACCACTGCAAAAACAGGAGACACGCTGGCTAAGGTGGCTTGGGAGGCCTCTGTTGTGGCACGCTGATAAAATTTACCTGAAGACGAGATGTTTATACTTCAAGCATACCGCGCTTTGCCTTTAATTACGCGGTGCCCTGCTGAAAGCCATCTGCATAAGGCCCCGGCACCGCCGCGAAGCAGCGCGGACGGCGAGGAGGCCCCTACGGGCCGTTCCCCCGCCCCGCAGAGCCCAGGCAGGAGGCCGGTACCGCACCGGGTGCGGCCACAGCCGGCTCG
>WEKW01031058.1:192042-217445 GCA_013389905.1 Sula dactylatra
CAGCCCGGGCCCTGCGCCGGCCGCGGGGAGCTCGCCGTAACGCACGGAAGCCTGGCGGGGGCTGGGATTTTACTTCTAAAATGTAGGGGGTTTCCAAGTGTAGAACAAATCTGCCCCGAGGAAGGGTCTTGCAATGACATTTCTTTGCCCTGCTTGTGTACCTAAAGCTGCTTGGTTAAGACTCAAAATTTTAATTAGAATCACAGAATCATTAAGGTTGGAAAAGACCTCTAAGATAATCAAGCCAAACCACCAACCGAACACCCCCAGGCCTCCTAAAACCATGCCCTGAAGTGCCACATCTACACGTTTTCTGAACACCTCCAGGGATGGTGACTCCACCACCTCTCTGGGAAGCCTCTTCCAGTGCCTGACCACTCTTTCAGTAAAGACATTTTTGCTAATATCCAATCTAAACCTCCCCTCACACAGCTTGAGGCCATTTCCTTTCATCCTATCTCTAGTAACTTGGAAGAGGAGACTGACACCCACCTCACTACAACCTCCTGTCAGGTAGTTGTAGAGAGCAATAAGGTCTCCCCTCAGGCTCCTCTTCTCCATGCTAAACCTCAGCTCCCTCAGCTGCTCCTCACAAGACCTGCTCTCCAGACCCTTCACCACCTTCGTTGCCCTTCTCTGGACACGCTCCAGCACCTCAATGTCCTTCTTGTACTGAGAGACCCAAAACTGAACACAATATTCGAGGTGTGGCCTCACCAGTGCTCAGTACAGGGGGATGATCCCTTCCCCACTCCTGCTGGCCACACTGTTCCTAACTCAAGCCAGGATGCTGTTGGCCTTCTTGGCCACCTGGGCACACTGTTGGCTCACGTTCAGCCAGCAATTAGTAACATACCATTAATCAGTAACATACCAGCTTCTACTGTTATATATTATCTTTACTCCCCAGCTTTCCTGTGCAAAAAGCTAATGCAGATAGCAGTGGTATCCTTTGGTCAGTTGGTTCTGCTGAAGCATAAATAGGTGTGAAGGCAAAACCTGTATTCAAAGCCCTGCAGCAGGACACGTTATCAAAATGTACTTTCAGGCTTACTGCTACTTAGTGGGGAAATAAAAGAGGAAGTGATTATGCTGCTAATGAAGTGATGGGTGCAGCGTGGCTGCCCCAACAGAAGCACAGAATCTAAGCGCTCTCCTGAACACAGGTCTGAGTTTTGAAGACAAGAGGGTTGGGGCCAAATTCTGCTCTTGGCTGGGCTGTAAGTTAACGGGAAGTCACCTGAGGGCAGACACTGTCCCCTCCTTTCCTGTACCACATCACCCATGCATTTGTGTGCCCGCCTGTAGGTACATACATTAACATGCATAGAGGAGGGTGGGTTCAAAGTGGATTCACATGTACAGAATCAGAAGGATGGTTTACGCACATTTTTCACGAAGATAAGTGACTTAACAAGGAAGTAATTAAATAAAAAAGTTCCTTAGTAGCTGTATACAGCATGTATGTCTAGACTGAAGCCATCAAAGGTTTTCAATTTTAGGGTAAGCGTGCCTGAATGCAAATGTTGCCCCCCTTTATATTTGATAAAAAGTTGAAATCTACTTAAATGGAGTATTTTAGCTCTAGTTTTGGTTAATCACAGCAGGTGGCAGTATGTACAAGACTAATTTAATACTCTTGGCTGTCAGAGATACTTAAAGAAAATTTGGAAATACCAGACAGCACAGAAAGTACCACAGGAGAGCAGGAAACAAACATGCACTGTTGCTGGCAACTAACAGCAGCTTATGTGACTCTGCACGTTTGGAATGCAAAAGCGAGGGAAGCATCTGAAGAATATCTGCCAGAAATTTACATTTAATGAATCTGCAGTAAGTCTCACACAGCTGACATTTCACACCCTTCAATAAAAAAGGGAAAAGATACTGGGTCGATCTATTTGTTTTCCTTTGTCCGTCTGTTACTCTGTCTGCTCATGCAATGGAGGTGTTGGAAATAAGATGACATAACTTCACGCTGAATATATATTGATACGAACTTTGATATGTACGATATAATAGACCAGTACACCAGTAAGTGTTGGTGTTGTATCTCATGGTAGCCACATCATCAGTCATCATCGTACTTGCCTGGAAGGGAAAGCAATAACCAAGTATCACCTCTGTCTTTGGAGGTGAAGGCAACACATTGGTGTGAACTGGCAGCCAGGGATAAGCCATGAGGCACAGACAGAATATCTAATTTTATACTGCTGCTGACAAAAGATAACTGGAGATCTAGAACTGCCATCTATTTATTGCAGCTCTGAATACCAATGAGCTGCTTGTTGCTTCTGCTGCACGCACGTGTCAGGTATCCTGTCTGTCTTGCAGTGCCAACCTTTGGGAGCAGTTTGTTCTATTTCATAAAAAAAAAAAAATGGGTCAAGCTCATCTGCTGTTTGTTGAAGAAGCTCATGGACACAAACAGGCATGACGGCTGTTCTCCATTCAGCCAAAACGAGAGGATAGCTCCTGCGCAGGCTTGCTTAGCCATGAAATTGCCATCCAAATCAGAAGCCATTTGTGAGGTTGAATTACGTGAGCGACTAGTTCCACTGTCGGCTGAATGTCAGCACAGACACGAGGGACTGGTCTGATTCCAGCTAGGGTATGTGGAGGAGAATGAGCAGAAACACCAAAGAAAAACACAAAGAGAAGAAAATTGTAGGTATCATCAAGGGGTCCTTATAAATCTCTACTGAAGAAAAGCTCAGAGAACTTTTTGGTAAAATTATGGTAGAAAGGCAAACAGATCTCTGTCTACAGAGAAATAACCTCCTACTGTATGATTTGTACATTTCATCAATCCTGTTTATATACAAAGATGTGCCTGAACCTATGACCTGTTTCTTCTCTGAAAAGAAATGCTCGCAGAAGCCCCATTTTATTCATGTTGAGGAAAAAAAAAAAAAAAACCAAACAAAAAAAGCCCCAACCAAAACCCAAAAACCAGATTAACTAAAAAACCATAAGTTTGCTTCCAGGCAGTAGGTGAGTGTCTAGTGGCTGCTGAGTGCAGCTGAATAAGAAGAGAGAAAGAGAAAAGGAAAGACTTCACGGAAAACTTAAAATACATAATATTAACATTTAGAGTAATTTCTCTTATGTGAATGAATCGGGAATACTCAGCTGATGATCTCAGATGCCTTGATCAAAGCTAGCTACAGTCACACACCGAGAAATCTTTGCCTAGAAAGCCTAACTGCACTTTCATTACAAGACCACATGAAAGGTATTTTCCAACTTTTTCCCTACTTGAGCTAACCACCTGGAATTTGTTTCTCTATGGAGAGCTGTTTCCTCCTGTGCCTCTAAGGGTTTGCCAAAGCCTTTTCCCCATGTAACCCTGTATCATCTCAGCTGTCCCAAGAATACTGTTAGTAAACAGCTGTGTCATCAAAAGCTGTTGCTTGAACTGTGATTGTCTAATGCTTTTTCTTAAGCAAAAGTAACTGATCCTGGTGTCCTAAGGAGGTTTTGATCTGGCAACTGTATAAGTAGGTGAAATTGCTGTGACATGGGTTTTAAAATTTACAACTGCATCAGTACATCAGCATTTTGTTTCTTCCAGTTAGTGTGTGTGCGTGAGAGTTGAACCATAAATTATTTATATACTTTAAACTGTCAATGCAACAGTCCGATTACCCCAGAATTACAAATGGGAATAAAGCAGCTGCTATTGCTTAGTCTGATTTTTAGATAAGCTGCACAGAGGTTTAGTTATTAAGTGTGTTTCTCAGCACTGTGTGCAATACGACAAGCTGAATTTCGTTCCCTGTGTTTAGAAACATTAGCCTTAACCTTTCTGTACATTCTATCGGCCTTTCTTCAGCACTAGGACATGTTCTGTCCTCATGTTTTGCTGTCACTGAGCCATGTCAGGGACCTGCAACAAGCTGCAAAATCTTTTCTGATCCTGAAATGGCAGAGACCTCATGGCATTTTACTGCAGAAAAAGTGACCCTGTTGGATGCTGTGTTGCTATGCCATGGCTCTGTTCTCATCACATCCTCCAACGTGTGCTTGTTACCTGACCTCAGCTCCATCGTGTGATCCTGACACATGACCTGACTGATGTGGTCTCATGCATCAGCCGCAAGTAAGATGAGAGGTCTGACATTACTCCATCATAAAAAGATTATGTGTCTCTACATTTATCTTAGCTGTGTCAGTGGGTTCAGCAGCTTGTCTCATTACTGTTGAGAATGTGATGGGAGATAGCTTAGAAACTGAAACAATAGCGGGGATAAGAGGTCAGGCCCCGGGAAGGCTAGAAGGAGCAGATTCTCATGGATGAAGCCTCTGCTATCACATGCTGAGCTTTTCTTAGCTTTTGGGCAGTGGTTATACTTAGGCAAGACGGAAAACACGCTGACTTTATACTGTATTGGAAACACTGGTTTTGTTTTGCTTTGTTCCTATTACTGGAGAAAATAAAATGTATTGTTCTGAAAAGGTTGGTGTGAAATGGTGAACTCTGTAGCCCATGGTGGGCTGGATGGTCATGAGTACTTTTCAGTGGCTGAATTCGAAAGTGTTGCCTTAAGAGTAAGAAAACAGTGATATTCCACTGCACCACAAGTAAAGGGTAAGAGGGCAGAAATGCAAGCAGCTGAATTTGAAAGATGAAGTCTTCAGAGGCATAGCTATTAGCTACATAAAGGTTAAACTATGGGCAAAATTCCGCGCTGCAATTCTTCAAAGCAGTCAGAACATACTTCCAGTTTTGGACAAAGATTTTGCCCACCAGTTCTAGGCAGCTTTAGGGCCAGCCATGCGCTGATACCATTTAACGGGTATTTTATTACAGTCCACAAAAGTGATTGTAACTAGTGTGGCCATAGGTAAAGACCAACCGTATTTTGGAGTAGCACAAGTGTCAAAATGGGTGCACAAGGAAAACATTCAGTGGCTTATTCCTATGCCACAGATGTTGTGTGATTGCAAATTAGGCCTAAGATCACCAGAAGTGGTAGAATCTAGCACAAAATCACATAGTTGATGTATCACTACTTGACTGCAGAACAGTGTGAAGGTCACCAGCATTTTTGGTTTTTACACATAGGCATATTTTTAACACAAATTTTCTTTTCAGGTTGCAGTAGATCAATGTTAAACAGTATTAATTCAAGGATGGTAAATGCTTGGATCTCCCCTTTATTAGAAGAAAATGAGCAGCAAGTAGAGAAATTTAACTGTTAACCAATAACAGTAGCATATTTGACTTCCCTCACCCTGAAATTGCTTTTTGTAATGGTTAACTGCCCTGTTGTAACTCACAGCAGGGGGGTAATTTTTGCATCAAAGGAGGTAAGATAAAAGGAAAGAAAAATTCCTTCCATCACATGTGTTGAAATCCATTTGAAAGAACAATCACTACTGTACCTTGTACGCTAAACAATTCTAGGTAGGAAGGTCTAGACCAGTTTTTGTCTTGCAACAATCAGTGGGGAAAAGGGGCCGCTAAAGGAATTCTGTTTGAATTTAAGGCATTTTCTTTCTGTTTATCTTCTCTCAGGTTTTATGGCTTCTTGTACCCAAGGTGTAGCAAAAATCCAGTGGAATCAAAGTCTTTGTATTTTATTATGCAGCTTCCTGGAAAAAGCAAAGCAGACAGCATCAAAAAGTATAGCCATAAGTCATGTCCCAAGCACGCCTAAAGTGTTTTCAAGAAAAGAAAACTTATCTGTAGTCAGAATTTGTTTGGACACGTCAGAGACTAAACTGTTCATTGAATAAGCCCATAGGATGCATGCTTGACTGATTTTTTACAATTTTTAATAATCAGAGGAGATTTTAAAAAAACTATTATTGTGGTAGTGCAAAATCCAAAGTTCATTCCCAAACATTGGACAGTCTGGAGATGTTTGGCCAAGAATTAGCAAGGAAAATGCAGCTTCAAGTGGATCATTTGTTTACGAAGTTTTTTTGAACAGTTTAAGGTGAGAATGGTATCAGGATGATTTCATGATCTGATATATTTATCTGTGAAATCTAAGGGAGTCTTTTGATGATGGTAGAGGCTGGATCCAGACCTTAATATGTATATTAATACATTTTTTAATATATCCTACATTTTATCTACTACATAGAATTATATAAAATTACTTAGGAAAGAATGTAACTTTAACCCAATTTGACTTTACATTATGTTCTTTGAACCACAAATGGGTTATTTTACATTTTTTGTCTATTGTTTTTCTGTTTTCTTCCGTTGATGTATTTTTGTTAAACATAAATTGTGCCCAAGGATATTCTTCTGATTTATCAGGCTACTGTTCATGGTGTATTTTGAATTTGAGCTTGGTTTAGTTGGGCGAGTCACCTCTGAGTCTGATTAACTGAAATTATCCAGACAGAATTGCAGGTTTGGGCCAGCTCGGCAGAAGTGATATTAGCTCTTGTGATAGATCCCAGATCCTTAAGGGAACAAATTATAACAGACTCACTCAACTCAAGAATGATAGGAGTACTGAAAAGCTTTTAAATATTTCAGGAATGCAAATAACTAAATAAACTTACCCAAATACTGGGGAAGTGCAGGTTAGTTTTGTGTTCCTAGCAAATTTTGCCCATTCATATGGTAGGATTGGGGAAAAGCACCCAGACAGCATCCGTAACTTTTACATATCACCTGAAAAATACAGTCAGAGGGCATCATCTTAGTAGGCATATTAAAAAAAATCACATGCCCCTACATACACGCAATTGATTTTTGTAGTTCAAGAGCCTAATTTCAACCCCACTGATAATTTTTTTTTTCCCTGCAACATCACAGCCCAGCTTTATTTCTGAATTGCAGCAAACATGAACAGCAAATGGCAACAGGTGACCTGGAGCAAAGGTACAGTTTTCAGGTGGGATTTTTAATAACTGACAAGAAGAAAAATAAGAATGGAACGAACAATGGTAGGTATGATTTTTCAGTGGTTCGTTTGCTTTGTAAGTGGACCATCCTGCACACACGGGTGGTAATAGATGTTAATAATGAATCAAAGGCAAAAAATCAGGCACCAAATTACTAAATCTCCAGTGGAGAAAGCATTTATCAGAATCAGCGAAGGAATATGGAAAAGAAGCCAGGGCAGAGAGCCTGGGGCAGTCACTCATGCTGTGGAAACTGCCTTTTGGTGGCGGCTGCGGCTCGCCCTTGCCTCCGCGCCGGGCCAGCGCCTAGCATTTTCGTGACCTTGATCTGGACGGTCTAGTGAAAGTCTGTTTTATTTTCGAGAGGGGGGAAAAGCTGACCCCTTTAGCAAGAAATCCCAAGAAAAGCTGGCCAGATGTGAACGAAATAACGTGTGTTTCAGCCACCCTTCCCCTCCGCCCGCCCCGGCGGGGCCAAGCGCGGCACACCGCCGCCAAGTCCCGCCGTCAGGGGACGGACTCGGGGCGGTTAATGCCCGACTCACCGACACCCCTGTGAAGGGCGGCCCCTGCGCGGGGGACCGTTACCGGCGGGTAACGGCCGCTGGCCTGCAGCCCGCCTCACACGGNGGGGAGGAGGAGGAGGAGGAGGCGGCAGAACGGGGACTTCCCTCCCTCCCTTCCTTCCTCCCTCGCTCGGGTGCGGGGTTCCTTGGTCCGCTTCCTCTGCCCCCACGTCCCTCTCCCCACTTCTGGGCACGACGCTTCCTCCTCCGCCTCCTCCTCCTTCTCTTTCCCCTTCCCCCCCCGCCGTCGCCTGGTGAATAATTGAGCCGTGTTTTGCGCTGGCCCCTGCGCCGTCCTGCACCTGGCGTGGCCGGGGGCTCGGCAGGGGTCTGGCAGGCTGTCGCCTGGCCGGGCAGGGGGGAGGACGAGCACACGCGGGATAAAGTTTCCCAAGGAAAGCAGGGTAGCAGCGGCAAGCCGCTCTCCGTGATGGCAAAGCCGGAGGGTGAAGACCGCGGGAGGCCACGGGTTCCCTGCGCTCTATTTTCCTGCTGCGTCGGATCTACTCCCACGCAACGGGTTTGTTCGCCTGGGTTAGTGCAATCCGCGCCAGGTTAGTGCAAGGCGCCAGGGAGCAGCAGGAGCCGGCTGCCTAGGAGGAGCCGCTGTCGGAAGCCCCGGGCAGGCTGTAGTCCCTCCCCGCGGCGCCGGGCTCCCTCCTCTGCCTCCCTGGAGGTGGGCCCTGGTGCCCAGGCGTGGGTGTGGGCGCTTCACCCCTGGCAGGGAGTCGTCAGGGCGGAGGTGAGAGGGCTGGTCACGCAGGAACCCTCTCCCTGAGTAAACAGGTGCAGGCAGCAGGAGGGCTGAAGCCACCCAGCATGACTAGTCCTGGCACAAAGGGGTCGTGGCTCTCGCAGCCGATGGTGAAGAACGTGCTGGTGTATCGCAACGGGGACCCTTTCTTCCCGGGGCGCCGTATTGTCATCAACGAGAAGAAAGTGTCCAACTTCGAGGTATTCCTGAAAGAGGTTACAGGCAGGGTGAAGGCACCTTTTGGAGCTGTGCGTAACATCTATACCCCCCGGGGTGGGCATCGTGTCCGGCAGCTGGAGGAGCTTCAGAGTGGAGAGCAATATGTGGCTGGTGGCAGGGAAGCCTTCAAGAAACTCAAGTGAGTGCCTAAAAAGTAATGTAAGATTTATATGGAACTCGAATGTCAGCGTTTGAGGGTTGGCATTGCGGCAATACTTCAGAGGAGACCTGACCCTACCCCACCCCTTTTATTAGGCATTGCACAAAGAGGACTTAAAGGCTGTGCCACAAGGCAAAAAGAAAGGTACTTCTAACAGATAAAACTGCAAAAGAGCTTTAGAGGCGAGCCACAGAAAGGCTGCTGTTACCATCAGTCGCATAGTGCCATCTTCTTGACATGACGGTAGAAAAGGAGAAACAGCCCTTTAACCCAAAGGACGTGCGGCAACGGCATGTTGCTGTGATGTGTGTGCTTAACTGAGGGACGAGTGTCACTATTCTTGCTGAGTGGTAACGGGGAGAAAGCTG
This sequence comes from Sula dactylatra, assembly GCA_013389905.1. NCBI lineage: Eukaryota > Metazoa > Chordata > Aves > Suliformes > Sulidae > Sula > Sula dactylatra. Next base: position 200,980 of record WEKW01031058.1, read on the forward strand.
TAGAAAGGTGCAGTGTTGACAGTCCTGCTGTGAAGTTGATGAACCCAGGCATTTAATTCCCAACGCTTCCTTTCTTCCTTATTTTTAAAAAGTCTAAAATGTTCTACCTAGCTATCAGCTCTCCATCACTTCTGTTCATTTGGGGTAGCTATATAGCCTTTTAGAACCAGAATAGCTGAACCCCTCCTTTTATTAAAAATATGACTCTTTGCTTTCTTTTCCCTGCCTAGACACCAAGAATTAAGCTGACAGCTTCTCTGTTTTCTAGTGAGTGACTTTGAGAGTATTATGGAGGAGATCTGGGCTTTTAGGTGTGTTTCACAAGTGCCTCTGCATGTGATCAGTAATGGTTCTTAATTCTGCTAGTGAATTTCATGATCTCAATTTCCTAATTATATTTTTTTGTTCAGTCTTTGTAGGCGTTTTTTCTACAGTTGAATTAAAAAAAAAAATCTCAACAATCCCTTTCTGGAGTTGGTTGGAAATGTATATGCTAAACTGCCACCTTTACAGGACCTCACTCATCTTGGTTGTGTAGAGTTGAAGACACTAGATTTTTCAAGAGAGCTCATTATGTTTCAGGACGAAACTCTCTGTGTAATGAACAGGATCTCTATCAGCACTCTTACCATTTTTGTCACTGTCTGCTTCTGAAGATTTATTGAAGCTTCTTGCGCTTCAGCAGCAAAGCTAGAGAGAAAGATGTGTGACAGGCTAAATGTAAGCACCTTTCCCTCTGTACTGTCTTCCATGTCAAATGCAGTACTCAACTCTCAAAAAAGACCAACTGTATCTTTTTGGTATTAAATCCTGTGATTCTGTGGATGACTTAAAGTTGTTAGTTGGCAGCACATCATGTTTCACCTCCCTAAATAAGTTTATGCAGACAGGCTAAAAGTAAGTAAGTGTGTCTGGTGTTAGCACATACTGTGCAGAGAATTGGGCATACTGGATTTATTCTGGGTGGGGAAAAAGCATTTCTTTTTGTCATTTCATGTTTTATGGTCAGTTTTACGATGAGACCTTTTCAGACTTTTATGGTTGCAACACGCAACAAGATACCTAAGTATTTAAGGTCAATGAAGAGAAGACTTTAAGAAAAGCTAACCTAGAGGACTCAGTAAAAGCAGGTTGGTTTATATATCCCTTCATAGTATGCCATAGTCCTGTGCCATATGGAGGATAAGCAGGATGACTTGAGATCTTTTCCATTTCTGCATTCAGAGTTGGAGTTCTTCACTATTAGTATTTATTTACATAGTGCTGTAAATGTTGGCAGTGCTTTTTACAAGCAATATTTAAGACAGGCGGAAGGGCTTAATGTTGATCTTGTTCTTAACTGGCTTGTAGACAGAATGATAATTAGGGAGGCATCTTAGCCAGAAAGGTCAGAGGAGAGGAGGGGTTAATTGAAAGGGATGATTTTCTGGAAGGAATTGAAGGAATTAAAGAAAAGAGCATGTGTTTGTGTATTTGTCACAGGCAAAGATAAAGCAGTTGCAGCTGTGGGAGACCAAAGCATCTGCCCTAAAGGATCTCAGTCTGGTCTGATAGCAACAAGAAGCTTGTACTTTTTTTTACAATTTTTTTGCAGCTATCCTTGTTGGACACATTCATTGCTGTGATAGACTATGCAGGGCTAAATTTTGAAATGGAAGCTTGGGGCACCGATGTGTGGAAGCTTAATGGAAAGGAGAACGTATCTAAGGAGAAGCAGAAGCTGAAAGTGTCATCGCTCCACTTCAAGCAGTGCATTTGTTTCTTCTCGGATGCCTTATACTGAGAACTGAATCTTTTTCTTCCCTGTCCGCAGTGAATTCCAGACTAAACTGGCCTCACTTTTAGCATGTGAACCTTTGTCATTCTAAGCCCTGAATCTTAACATCTTCAGACAGATACTTCTGAGGGTATATAGTTAATATAAGCTGCTGGTATGTTTAATTTTTTAAACAAAAATAAAATAATCAGCATTTTAAAATTCTGTTTGGTGGTGAGGTGTCTTGGTATGTTGTAGTTGTTGCAGTTGTGAGTGAGAATGCACTTTCAGGCCTGCACCCCTGTGGACTTCTTCCCTGACTCTCAGCTTCCTGAAAGAAAACTCTCTACGCTGGAGCTGGTTCCGATTTTTAGTGTGCTTTTTTTCAGCATGCTACTCCACCCTTCTCCTTCCTTTGCCCCTTTACTTGTATCTGTTCTCATTAATTAATGGCAGATTGTCCTCTCTCCAGCAGTGTCTCTTTTAACAACACTGTAGTTTCATTGCTGTCTTGGATAGTCTTTGGGTAGAAGTATTTCTGCTTTCTTAGCAGTGGGAATACTTTTGTAAAGATTGTGGTCTGGGATTTTTTTGGGTGCCCTTATCCCAAGAAAAGCCTTTGGTCCTATTTAGACCTATTCAGACTTTTAGATCCCTGAAATTTGATAACTGAATGTCCAGACCTCTGCATAGTGCATTTAAGCCTTTGACTGTATATTTGCTTTTCTTTGCCACTCTTCTTAATTCTCATTGAAGTAATTCACGCATGCCCAGAAAACAAGAACCACAGTCAGCAGCTGTTGTAGTCTGTTGGAACTATTCTGTCTGAGGCATTTATTTCTCTTCAGTGATGTAGACTTTAAGACTTTTTTTTTTTTTTTTTTGTGTGTCTCAGGAGAACTTGTTCCTTTTTACACGGAGAAGCTTGCAACAATTGTTTTTGTTTTTAAACAGGAGGCTTAGCCACTTTGTTTTTAAACATTGTCCTGCATTGCTACATTTACCTTTTCCAAAGCATTGGCGTGCACTTTCAAGCATTGCCTGGAAGTCTTGCTGTGTCTTACTGAAGCCTTGCAATCCTTGTGCCCATTCTGTGGTACCTTGATAAACGATTGCAATTCCTTTGAAGAACGAATTATGCTTTTTTTCTTTCTCTTTTTTATTCTTTCTTGCTCCTACACCTTCATTCAGGTCTCATGAATTCTTAACTTTGGCCAGGCAGAAAAGTTTCCTCTGGCAAACAAATCTTATCCCAGTCATTAACTACAAAGCATAGCGTTACTGGAGGGCTGCAGATGTGTTGTGGGCTCAGGTCTTTTGGTGAGCTTGCACTAATGCTTGCCATCAGCTATACCTGATGTTCTCAGACAGGGTCTTCTAGTCTTAAAAGCCTGCCAAAGCACCTGTGGTTTCCCACTGAAAGTGGGAATAGGGAGAACCTGTAACAGCCCCAGCCCTTTTTGTTCTCATGTTTAGCTCTTGGCAGAAGGTGCTAAAAGGTGCTGCTGTACTGAGTTATAACTGTCCACAAAGGTGTCTCTTCCTACAGTGCTGAGAACTAGAAACATCTTGCAGTGCCAGCAGCTGCTGAGAGCTGCGTTTGTGTGAAGAACCGCTCTCCTGGCTCTCCGAGCGCTGACAAGGGAAAGGAGTTAGCGTAGTCTGGGTACCTGGACAGTTGCCTGTTTGCCAATCTATGGGTTACTCATGCTTGAAGGCTTATCTAATTCCCTTTCTTTGGGAAGGCAACATACAGCTAATCCATCACTCTGTGTTTTATCTAACACTTTTGATTTAATGCAATGTTTTTGTGGGAATATGTACTCTGATGGAGAGCAGTGTTGTACAAATAGGTGTATTTTGTTTTCTTGTCCAGTTGAGGCTTCTATTTTGCCTCTTCATGAAATAACAGTGAAGATGCTATTGGTTCATCACAACAAGAAACCAGGATATACAGGATATACAATTCAGATCAGCTCTCCTGGTTGTATCCCCTCCCCTCCCGGCTTCTTGTGCACCTGGCAGAGCATGGGAAGCTGCAAAAGTCCTTGACTAGTGTAAGCACTACCCAGCAACAACTAAAACATCAGTGTGTTATCACATTATTTTCATACTAAGTCTAAAACACAGCACTATACTAGCTACAGTGAAGAAAATTAACTATCCCAGCTAAAACCATGACAATATCCACCCCTTATTCCATACCATTTACGTCATGCTCAGGTTCCATACTATCCAATACGACCTCAATAACCACCACGCGCCTTCCCATCCTTTGATAACATACACAAATATCATTTATCATTTCCCTTAGTCTATGGACCACCCCTGTAAAATGTCTGTAGAGGGTCCACGAATGTCCATTAAGTTCATTATACAGTGTTCAGATGTGTCCACATCCTGTTGAAACACAGGTGGTGTAGATCCTTTTAAACTTTAGCTGATGCCCTGGGTTAAACTTGGGTATGGAGGAAAGCTTTAAATCTATCAGGGACTTACTGTGAGAAACTAAGAGGCAAGGTGATGACTTTGAAAACTCTGGTAAGTTGATATTGTGCTGAGATTTATTGATCCACCTCACAGTAGAATGTGAGCTCCTTCCTGACAAGGGAGATATTGATGGTCTGTTCTAATCACTAGTGACTTGAAGGTGGATGGTTGGTTCTCCCCTGTGTTTTGTATTAGCCCAGAGGGCGAGCTTAGAGATTTATATTAACACTGCTTCATTAAAATCTTGAATTAGTTCTTTTTTATGATATTTTGAGGCATGATAAATTTTGAAAGCTTCATGTATGAAAAAAGTGTAGTAATATTTGCATTGTGTAAGTTAGATGCTTCTGTAAATAATCAATTCTGTAAATAATCAATACTGTTTTCTTCCCACAGCTATTTGGACATTGGAGAAACAAAGAAAAAGCCTGCTGAAGTCAATAACGAGGTAGGATGCCTGAAATATTTAAGAAGTAAACCTGCAGTTAATGTTAGTGATATGCCTGCATTTCTGCCCGATTTTTAATATATATTTATTATGTTTAATAATAACACAATTGTCTAGAATTCTGAACATATTATTTCCATTATTATTACTCCGAGTGCTCTGAGCATGATGCACTGATTGTCTTTGACTCAGTTTGCTGAATTGCTGCATCCAGTTAAAAACTTTCATAAAGAAAACCTCATGTTGTCATCATTGGATCTGGTCATAAACCTAAGGAAGCTTCTTTCATGCAGAAAAAGATGGTGGGAATGAGACTTTGGGGAGTTTCTTCAAAATTTGGTATTTTCTCTGGAGAAGGGATGTTTTTGTTTGAAAAAAATCACACTTAGTTGAAATGCTTTTCCCAGTCACTGCTGGTGTCGGTTGTAAACTCCTAACTAGGTCTTGTCCGTAATGCTCTGAAGTTACCTGTTTCTCTTGAACAGTGCTGTACCGTACTGCAAGCTTCAAAAAACAGCGTGGGTTTTTGTGAGATGCATCACTCTCCATTATTTTTAGTGTTTTATTCTGTATGGAGATAGCAGTGATTTCCAGCAAACATTTAAACTACAGCTTCTGCCTGACAAGAAGCACCACCTCACTATTTTTTCAATTTCTTTTGCCTTGTCTTGTCATGCCAGGTTTTCAGCAATTTAATGTGTTTCCAGACAGTAGGGCAGCTTGTACTAAAATACCCTCAAAAGTGAGGCCTTAGTGCACTAATGACATTTGCTGTGATATTTGGACACTTCTTATTCAGAGGTTATGAAGAACAACACCTACATTTCATAAATGATCATAACTTTGTAATCCTTTTTCATTCTAAAGGGTGCAATCAAGAGGAAAATCAAATTCAAGTCAGAGATTTGATTTACTACTACAAGTACCATATAAATTTACTCTAAATTGGATTTTTTTCTGGTTTATTTATTTATGCAATGGACCAGAACATTATGGAGATAGTTTTGTTGTTTTTGTGTAGCCATTCATGTCTCCCTGTTGTTTGGGTCTTTTTTACAAAGGAAAGAGAATAATTTTAAAAAATAGGAAAAATTCATTACACACTGATGCAGCAGCGGGGTTATACAGTGTTGCTGACGTATATAAAACTGAGAAATACCTTCACATATCCACTGTCTAAGCTTTCCCATGTCTTTTATTCATAAATTCCATTTTTGACCTCTGGCATTTTCTTATCCCAGTCCTGAGTCTCCTCTGATCAAACTTTGTGAATCTTGCTCAAACTAGTTACTTGTGGTGTTGCAAGGTGCACGTAATTCATCTCAATTTTAATTGTGATCTAAGGAAGAGAGTATAATTTTGGGGGGAGGTAAAATTTACAACAGCAGTATTGCACTTATCTGAACCTTCAACACATAAAACATAGTTCTGAACCAAAATAGACCACTTTTGGATGTATGATCAGTCTTTACTCTTTTTTCTGAACACATGAATGTGTGGGTAGCACCATATTTTATGCTAAAAAAGTATCCGGGTGAAAAAGAAATTGATTCTTACATATCCAGGATGCGAAAAAGAGAACTTGAGGAAATTGCTTCTAATTATCTCTGAAAATGCCGTGGTTTGCATTCACTATTATGTGTGACTCCCATTAACAGTGTGCAGCGTGACTAATTCAATGTGCCCTTTGCTGAGAAGGTAGTTGTCTTCATGGAAGACTCTTAACCAAATCTCCCAGTACTGCCAGTTATCAGAACAAAAACCCAGGCTTGCTACTTTAAGGCTAGTTTTAAGGCTGATGATTTTGCTGGAAACCCTTAGCAGATTCTCGATATAGCAGAAATTCTGTACAGTTGGAGAAGTACTTGTAGAAGTGGGTTTTTTACTTACAGTTGCACGTTTGCTAAGAGAAGCTTCTTTATTTCTTCTGGAATCAGTGCTTATTGTATATTAACACTTTCCATTGAGAGCCATCTCTCAATATTTTGAAGTAAACCCGTATAAACCATCCATTATCTCAGCTTGCTTTCTTCCAATTTGATTTATGTTTGCAATCTCCATGGTCTCTGTGGAGAGTTTAGCTCCCTATGCTGAGCTTAACTTTATGCAATTGATTTATTTGAGGAGTCATAAAAATGAGATGAAGCTTAGTAATAGTCTACAGATTTTTGTATGGGCTTATGAATAACACAATTGTTTTCATGCCCTAATCATTTAGTCCTAGGAATGAGCTTTCAAGGGGCTAGTAACAGAAATTTTAATGCATAAATATATTTATGTTAAAACAATTTGAGGAAGCAAGTTCTGGTTTTACTTTTTTTCAAGCATTCACTCAGAAATCAAAAACCTAGATGTGTTTTAGGACCAGGAGGGCAGCAGTATTGCTATGTTTTTATTCTCTTTGATTCTGCTGGATTTGTATCAGCAAACAAAAAATACTGTTTTTCCATGGAGCCTTGTAGCAATCTTTAACGCTAGCCCACAAAGGTGTTTTCTTTCATAAGGCATTATTCTAGATTGAATTTCAGAAATAGTCCTTCCTGTTTGTTTCATTAGAAGACGAAGAAAAAAAAATCAGTGTATGTGTGAATGACAACATTGCTAAAGAAATTTATGGCTCAGTCCTGCAAGCACAGCAAGGTGTAGGCTGTGAAGCCTCTCAAAGACTTCTGTAGGAAGTTTACCATGGAGTTATGCATGTACAGAGAAATTTGTAGGTCAGGTCTGAGTTTCTAGTGTTCTGGTGGGCTGGGGTGGGGGCAGAAGGAAATAAATGAATAAAATTATTTGCTTTATTATTTGGTTCACTGCAGCTTTGTGGGCTCCTCGCAGATCAAGGACTAGTGTGCTAGGGGTTGAATAAAAAGCTGACTGATAGCCTCACAGACAATGCCAGGCTAACTTCAGAGTGTGTTTTCAGACTGATCTTTGCCAGGGTAATTCTTCCTTTATTTGTGCTGGTGCTGAAGTATTAACCTGCTGTCCTTCATTAGCTCCACCTCTTTTTGCTTTCTTTCCTTCCCTTCCTTTCCCTCTTCTTCTCCCCCAGCCCCCCCAATGTTTTTAGAACACGATATAATTGTCAGGGCTCCCACATCAGTGCTCTGGATGCCAGCTCATTCTCATGACCTCAGTAGCACTGCTGTTAGTCGGAGCCTGGAGACTGTTCTTCAAGCATGCTCCTGGGAGATTGCCTCCCACCTTTCTCACCTGGCAGCTGGCCTTCCTCTGGCCATGGCCTCGAGGGTGAGCAGTCACAGCAATAAATGGCCTTGTGCCACAGTACTCCTGAGTGCTCAAGGTGTGTTTGGAATTAGTGCAGGACTTTTTCTTGCCCACAGGAGGAGGTGGTCTGGGAGCTATTAGAGCTGGCTTGCCCTAGACCAAGTTTTGGAAGCACACTGATGCTAGCCTGGTGGTGATGACAATTTTTCTGTACCAGCATAGTGCCATATATCAACAATCTGAAAACTTTAAAAAGGTATCACAGAAAGAGTATTTGAGAAATTAATGTTCAGTGATTAAGGGTAACATCATGCTTAGGTACAAGGGTGTCAATTCTGGCTGTATGAAGCACACTTAATTTGGCATTTCCTACCTGATGAGTGTTTCTCAGTGCAGGTTTTTATCCAGTAAAACAATTACAAATATCTGTTTCTGCTTCTGGTTAGTGAGGAGGGAGGCAAAAGAAAGAAAATCTTATGCAGCAGCTGTACATTGTGTATTTGTATGCAGCTGTAGTTTTCCTTTGTGTAAGTTAAACTGCCAAATGTTTGACATCTGCTTTTGGGAGTACTTTTAATGTTATGCTTTGAAGGCAGCATCTCATTTACTTTACATTTGCGTAAAACTAGAAAATGTGTGTCAAACTAGAATTAAACCAGAAAAATTTCGTGCTCAGGATACGGTGTAAATACAGTGACCTACATTCAGAAAGAAGAATAGGTGGAAAGTATAAAGCATTAACTTCTTACTAAACTCTCTTCTCACTTTTCTGATGGAGTGATAAGACATAATAAGTAGTCCATCAGAAATAGGTTTCTCTTCTTTACTGAAATCTGTGAATCTGGTTTTGTAAGGAAGGTGTTCCAGGCCGGAGAAGTGAGGGGAAGAAAAAAAAAAAAGAAAGAAAGAAAATGAAGGAAATTCTCCGTCTCATGTATTCTGGGAACTCAACTAATGAATTCCTTTACCGTCCATTCTTGTAAGGTGCTGAGATTTAACATTTGGGAACAGGTTCTGTCCCTGACGAGAGCAATATTATTTCTCTCTGTTATGCCCTCATTCAGTTTTAGCAGGAGCTTCTCAGATACCATGGTCCTGTTGGCCTCTAAGGTACACCTTGCCTTGCCTGGCATGTTTGGCTCTGACATGGGTTTACAGCTAGTAAGCGCCTGTGTTCTCTGTATGTCCTCTACAACTGACAACAGGAGCTCTGGGGAAGGTTTCATCAAAAAGGTCTTAATGTGGATGTGTTGTTACAACACAGCAATGAACCAATTATGTAATGTTGTGTAATTCATTAAGCATTATCCATCTATTTAATGTGAAAAGTGGAACATGCAAATAGATGTGATTGTCTGTAAGATGGATTGGGATAGTTTGGGAGGACACATTTTTTTCTGTCTAAACATCTGGGCTCGTAGATGAGGGTCTATACCACCAAATACCTTATTATAGTATCAGTAGCTGATTTCTCCACAGGCTGTCTTCACTGAAAGATGGGTGAGGTAGGAAGAGTTTATTACATGTCCCCCATCAGTAGTGTCAGCATCCAAAAATGCATAAGCAGAGCAACACAAGAAAGCTTGTATTTCAACTTTTTTCTGGTGTATCAACTGCATATAGCAGTTTAATTTCAAGGGCTTTTCTTTTAAAAATAAGTATTGTTTTAAAAATAGTTGAAGCATGACAGTGATAACAATGCTCGTAAAAGCTTGCAAAATAACTGTAGTCTTGGTCTGTGAGTCCCAACCATTAGCCAGAGTTGGGTCCTTTAAAAAGATATTATTTTAAAAGCCCTTAGTCATTCTACTACTGATATAAATCAGGTTTCAAGGTGGTCTTCAGTGAAATCATCTCATTATCAGTTAGTATTTCTGATATCAATGATAGATTTCTTTAATCCAGTGTCTAGTTTCTTAAAATCTAGTCTAATGCTTCCAAACAACTGAAGTAAATGGGATCAGCTGATAGAAGATAGGTATTTTTGTTGACCAATCTACTCCAGACACGGACTTGAACTTACAGCCCTGTTCTTCTGGGTGAAGTTTTGTGTAAAGACCAGTGTCAGTATAGGATGTTGAACAAGGGAGAGCCACTCTGATATCTTATTGCAAGATGTTATAATTTATGATAGAAGCAAATACATGAAAATTATACTAAACAGTTATTAAATGTTTCTAAGCAGCAGGAGTTCCAGTAGTGCCACTTCAACTGATGTGTGTAGTTCAGTAATCATTGACTTCAGTAGACTTTAAGCCATGCCCAGGGCCAGGAAGGAGATGGGATTCTGTTGGTTTTGCAAAAACACCAATGGTAGTTGTGGTACTTTAACAGTCACTGGATCTCAAAGATAGTTAGATGCCTTGATACCTTCTTTGCTTTTGCAGATCTTCCTCAGACTGTCGGACATATGCATGTGATGAAGGGAATAGATCATGAGAAAACTGATAACTGTGCAGAAGAAAGGAAGGAGTTTATAATGGGAGAGGCCTGCAAGATCCTTTTCACTTCACAACATAGTCTGCAATTTGTTTTAGTTTCTTATTAACACTTGATTTCAATTCCCTGATTTTGAGACAATCTTAATGCAGTGACGTATGAGCAATTATCAAGTACATCCTCACAAGGTATCCCCTGCTGCATGCTGCTAGAGCTGACGGGATTTGAAAGCCCACCAGCTTCTGTTTCTTCTCACTTCATCTGCTGCTACGTGTATTGAGCACTTCCTCGCCTGTTTGTACTTTGATCTCCTTACCAATGGGAGCAGTGCAGCAAATACGGAAAAGCTCCTTAGTTCTCATGCTGCTGTTACACCTGATCAGTGTGCTACTCAGCTGATTTTCACAGTGCCACAAATTCACTTGACTGGGAGTTTGCACAATGGTCAGAAGTTAAGCTGTGGGTTATGAAGAGGGAGAAAGAAAAGATCAAATCAGAGCTAAAGGCAGTGAGCAGCAGTGGTGAAAAGAGAGACACTGCCTATATGAGCAAATTTGTATCTGGCTCAAGTGTTGTACTGACATGGCAATATTCTTTCCCTTCTGTTTTGCTGTTTATCTCAACAGATAAGTGACGACATGTCTCTTGCACTGTAGCATTGTGGTAGTTGCTCTGCATGGAAGGCTGGAGCAAGTTTCCTAGGAAAAGTCTGATTTTTCAGTTCCTGCTTGATGGCCTCTGCAAGAAGCTAATCCCCCAGATTTGTTACATCCCATCTTAGTTTAGGCTTTTTGGGGAGACAGCAAGAGTCGAGACTAAGTTCAGATTTCAGCCTTCTCCCTCGTTCAACCAAGGACAGCAGTAGGGGTGAAAGAAAACATTTGTCCCAGCAACATGGGAGAATTGTGTGTCAGTCTCAGCAAATGGCAGCCAGGTTCCTGGTTGTTTTAAATTCTCTGGCAGAGCCCTCATGCTGTAATATGTCTCAAAACTTTTTACAGTTATGTTACTGGTACGGAAAGTAGTAATAAGATTTCATCCTGACCCAAACTAAAGCTTTGATACGAACTATTCCTCAGGTATGTTTCCATCCATCACTTCTTTTGGCAACTGAGCTTCTTGTTTTGCAAGAGAGATCCCTTTTGTACTGAAGGTGATCTGCAAGTACAAATACATTTTAAATGATGTGCTTGAGGAATTTAACAATTAATGTCTCAAGGAAGTATGGTCCAACAGAGTTACCGTTTGTTTATTATAAGCTTAATTGTTTGTAAAAGGTACTGAACATTATTTTCCAGTTATAATGTGTAAAGTATGGACATTTATATTTCTCTGGGCGCTACCTCTGATCTAGATGGTCTCTCCCTTTGTGCTCAAAAAGATGAATTTTATTTGTTGTTGGGGCTGGGTAAGCTGCTGAAGAATTTACTGAGCTTTTGTATGTGCAAATCTTGTGGGCAACTATTTGGTTTAAATTCTTTTTGTTTCACAAAAATGTGTTCAGCTGAAACCTCCTTTCTTTTTTGACTTCTTATGACCAACAGTTTTTTAAACACACTGAAGTAAATGGACTTTGCAATGTGTTATTGTAAAAGCAAAGAATTGCAGGCACCTAAGAAAAGCAGATGTATTTTAACATCTTTGATTGAAGCATCAGTATCTTGCAACCAAAAGAAAAAAGGAAGTCTATAATGTCTGTATGAAACAGCATCTATTATCAAAAGTTCATAGTAGGGCGGTGCCAAACTGCTTTACTGACCATATGGATAGATTTGCCCTTGGTTGATAGCACACAGATTTTCTTAGGTAGTAGAAACGTTGAGGTTTTTTTGTCTGCCCTTCACATTTTCTTCTGGGCTTCTAGGACAAGGTGTATGTGTGGTGAGCTCTGACACAAGTATTTTTTGTGCTGCTCAAGATTCATTGTCATATATGTTCCTCTTGGATTTTTTTTATGGACTTATATTCTAGAAAAACATTTATAAAGTTATTTAAGAAAACTCTACTTATATGTCTTTCTCTGCGTAAGGCACATCAAGAGTTAGCTGTATACTATAGAGAGATAAGGATGATGTAGACTCCGGTGCTTAGGTTCACCACTGATGTAGATGATGTTTAAGCAATGAAAACATCCTGGTCCACATTTTACGACATTTGCGTACTTATGGTGTATTTATAACGTTATTACCCATCGACTGGACACTGCTGTAGGGCAGTAAGTATGAAAACGGATGTTATAAGAGCTGGTTGGAGCAAGTGCGTGGCTGGTTGAGGAAGGGTCACTTTACCCAATGTCTTTGAGCGGTGAGTTCATTCTGGAGTGCTGTCATTTAGCGTTACTAGTGGCTGCGTATGGCTCTTGGACTGTTGGATTCAGTGGTGCCTGTTAGGGCCCTGGTGCGAGGGATGCACTAAGAACTCTCTTCCTGCTACCCACCAGGTCTTGTCCTACCTTTCCAGCTCCACGTTCCTTCCATGTTCAGCCTGGGTACTTTTCTGCAGTTCTGTTGCCTGACATGTAGTAGTTGTGTCCTGGTCACATTTTTCCAGTGATTCATCAGTTTTTCTTCACTGTTTTACATAAACTTATTTTATTGTTCCATTACTCTATTTCAATTGCAGCTTCTTCTTTTATCAGGTGGTTTAGGTGTGGTCATATTTAGAGGAGTATTTGTAGAATAGAATAAGCAATATTTTTACTAATGATTCTTCAGAGGATTAGTAGAGATTCCTCAAAGCTTTCATACATGTATGACCTGAATATTTGCATCTATGTGCAACCCCAGAACATCTCTCTAGTGAAAACACTTGAAATTACAAGGATTTGAATGAGTGCTTGAACATTTTGAAACTTTTAATTTCTTTTTCTGATCCAGTGCCTGTTAGTGCTCACATTGGTCACACACTGGACAACACAGACATGTGCTAGGACATGGAGTAGAGCGTATTTGCTTACTAAGGAACTTCACAGAGTGTGTCCATCCCTGTGATGAAGTGTGACCGCAGAATGAAACTGTGACTGGCAGAATTTGCCTTCTACTGGTGGTCTCCAGCTGCAGCACATCAGCTTAGTACCACTCCTGCTGTGGGGTCTTGTGGGCCAGACATAATTAATCAGCAGATCACAGCCTAGGTCAGTTGGCCACTGTGTTCTTGGTGAGATTCTGGGCCAGGAAAGGTTCCCTAGTTGTCCAGTGCTGACAGAAGAGGCAGGCACCATGACAGGGGGATGCGAGGTGGGAAATACAATGTTTGAGGCTTGGGAGATCTGAACATATAATCAGAATTTTCCAAAAAAGCATCTGAGATGTTGCTATAAAAGTATTTTGAGGACCTACCATTTCTCCATTTCCCTCTGTTCCTCCATATTTTAAAATTCAATTCTTTTAGTATCCCTTTTGGCAATTGTTTCTTCTGTATCCTTTAAGTGCATCTTTGTTGCCAGACAGTGGAGTCACCACTCATCTGTCAGCAGTGATATGATTGGATTGAATTTGTAAAAATTGAATTTTGGAAGTTTATACTATTGTCTTGATTTCACAAATTATTTTGGTATATTTATGCTGGATATACCTTGTCCCTAACATACCTGCACATTTTTGACGAGTACATTCTAATGAAAAATCACAGTATTTATAATTATTGTTTATTTCACACCTAGCATTTATCATATCTGACAAATAATGTACATGTCTAATCACAAGAAAAAACTTGTAATTTATCATTGAGTGGGCTCTTGATTCACTTTAACTTTTAACTGTCAATTACAAATGGTTCATTGATATTTTCTCTGTACAGGAGATAGTTTTGTGAGGGTAAGAGAGAGCCTGAATAGATATTAGAAATTATCCCAGCATATGCAAATTACAGCCATTTGATGTCCAAACAATCTGTCTTCACAGGATATTCCTTCCTAATACTTCCTTAAGAATTAGAAAGAAACAAACACAATTTTGTGCTAATGTAAAATTACTGTTTATGAAATATTTTTATGTCTGGAAACAAATTCTGTATAAAGGTCCACTTCATATTCCTGTGCCAGTATACAAAACTAAACCCTCTTGCTACTCCATATCTAACCAGTTTGATTTCTTTTACTGCTGGTGTCACAGACTGAGTAAGGAATTTCTCATTTTCTGATGCTGAATTAATTAGGAATTCTACTATACGTGTAGTTTAGGGAATAATAGTATCAGAATGCAAAGATCAAAAAAATGTGATATACATCTTTAATCTTCTGAGCAACATCTTTAATAGTTAAATTTTGTATGTCATTGTTTGGTATTTAGTATCCTGGTAACATAATTAGCGCAACAAGACATAAAAACCAGATACACTTCCTGAGTGTTTGTAATCTAATACCAGGAGGAATCAGAGAAGAACTGACCAGACATCCAGATAAAACATAAACTGTGTCCTTTCTTCTAATTAATGTGAATTAATAATATTTCTCTTTATGTAGTTCTGTATATGTGAATTGTGTAGCTCTGAGTATTTTAATTAACAGCTTGATTACAGATGGATTTAGTGGATTTTGGAGCAACAGAAAGACTTGTAGAGGCTTTGGTTCATGCCACTGGAGGATTCATGGTCTGTGTTGAGTTTGATATGAAACTTGAAAGTTGGTCTCTTCCTTGATTAACATGCCTGCCTTGTTCTGTAGGGTAGCTGCTCTCCTGGTCTGAGGGGAGGCTGGGAGGAAGGGAAGAGATGCCAGTACTGAAGCTTTTAATGAGGCATGTTAGTCTCATTAAAAACTTGTTGCTGCATACTAAATTGACTTACTGGAAACATCAACAACTTTTACCTTTGACTAAAAATGATGAAAAAACCCAAAGATTCTTTGGGGGTTGCTTTTTGTTCTTTAGCTGCCACTGTTCACAGGTTCAGGCCCTTCTGATCAGCCATGAGGGCCAGAGACTTCCTTTTGGTTTAAATGAGTCTAAGTAATTTGGGGAAAATACACAAATTATGAAAAAAAAATATTCAGAATTGGCAGTATTATGTCAGTGACAGAAAGGAGCGTCAGGATCTATTTTGCTTGAATAAAATCTGCATTACTGATCCCATCATTGTGTTTGTTGTAAGCAGGGTAGTGTATAACATCATACAACTTGGAGAAGAAATAGGGGCTGTTCTTGGAATCCAGAAGCAACACAGGCGTGATCTATTTTGGAGTACTGTACAGGTTAAGTGCCTGGGCAGATAAGGGCATGCCATTGTCTGATTTATCTGGGCTGAAGATCTGGTCCCTAATCCAATGCCCCAAAACTATGACAGATCCCAAGTGAAACATTTTTTTTTCCAAGGCTTAGCTAGATGGGGTGAGACTTACTCCAGATGCACAGGGGATATGAACTCCATGTCAGTTGTCATAGCTGAAAAGGAGGCTGATTTACCTTGGAGGTGAACAGAGTGGCTTTAAATATTTTGAGAATTCTGTAGGAGCTTTGCAGTCTAGAAGGCTGTTTGAATCAGCATATGACCATTCGTTCTGGTTCTGGCATAGTACGTTTCCAGCTCATCTATGCTTTATGTGGGCTGAGAAGCTTGTGTACTGCCGTGGTGTTGTGACCTATTTATGTAAGCTTGGAAATCCATCAGTTAATAGAAGTTTGAGTGGTGCTTTGTATCCACACCAGTAGAAAGGCTAGTAGTCTCTTGCTCAAGGCTATATTGTACTATCCAGTGTACCATCTAGCAATGCAGAGTAGCCAGGGAAACGTAGATTATCCAGGTTAATTACTGTGTAGGATAACTGAAGTGGTTTTGTACTGACCAAACACCTCAGTGAGTTTGACTCTGCATATTTCGTCAAAGTATAAAAATGCCCATTTAAAAAAAGTCACATTTCTATGAAATAGGTAAGATAAGATGTTTCCTATGCTGCAATAGCTTTAGAAAACTTATTGTTCTAATTTGCTTTTGATCACTGAACCTTGAACATTCCTTTCTTTCACATCACAGGGTGGTGTTGGTGTGTATAAATGGGGTTTTGGTTCTTTTGACCCCAGTTCTACCCTAGGGGAATGCAAATATTTGTTCTCAGTTTTCCTGGGCACATTGATTAACAAACAAGCCATTGTAACAAACTGGCAAAGCCATGGC
>WEKW01031061.1:1274-14885 GCA_013389905.1 Sula dactylatra
CCACAGTATATTAAGGATATAAAGCTACTAGAGAGTGTCCAGAGGAGGGCCATGAAGTTCGTGAAGGGTTTAGAGGGGAAGCCATATGAGAAGCAGCTAAAGTCACTTAGTTTATTCAGCCTGGAGAAGAGAAGACTGAAGGGAGACTTCATTGTGGTCTACAGCTTCCTCACAAGGGGAGGAGGAGGTTCAAGCACTAATCTCTTCTCTCTGGCGACCAATGATAGGACCCAAGTGAATGGCAGGAAGGTGTGCCAGGGGAGGTTTAGGTTGGATATTAGGAAAAGGTTCTTCACCCAGAGGGTGGTGGAGCACTAGAATAGGCTCCCCAGGGAAGTAGTCACAGCACCAAGCCTGATGATATTCAAGAAGCACTTGGACAACGCCCTCAGACACATGGTGTGAATTTTGGGGTTGTTCTGTGCAGGGACAGGAATTGGACTTGATGATCCTTGCGGGTCCCTTCCAACTCAGGACATTCTATGATTTTATGAGATAAGGACAGGTTTGACTGAAATGTGTTGGATGGAATTTGTAGCTGTTATTGCTGTTTAGCTATTAATTGGCAGGCTCCTCTGCTTGCCATGGGTCTTGCTTGCCATACTGTATGCTAGAGTCTAGTGCTCACTAGTGGCTGCTTTTTGCTGTTGCTGCTTGCTGTACTGCTTATCATCTTACTGTGCTGTGCCAGGGAACATTTTGATAACAGCAATGGCGATGAGCCTGGGTTGGCAGGTGGCCAGGGCATCACTGCTGCACTGGACAGGCTGGAACTCCAGTGTGAAGTCAAGTCAAAGGGATTCTACCTGTGGATGAATCCATGCGGGAGCAGAACACCCTGAAGCATCTGTGGCCATGGATAAGTCCATGCCAGAGCAGGTATATCTCGAAGTGTCTGTGGCCATTACAACAGACAAGTGAAGGCTGTAATTTTTGGTTTTTGTCTCGTGGTTCAAATATGTATCTCAATTCCATAGTAATTCCAGGAACAGATCGCTACATTTGAACTGGGAGACAAAAACCAGAATTTACAATGTTTACTTGTCCCAAAAGTTCTCCAGACTTCAATTATACAAACATTTTAAAAGATACATTAAGATTTTGAAAATAAGCTAGATTGTTTTTGAAATACTGCTGCCTAAATACTAAAACTTATTATTATAAATAAATGTTAATACATTTGAAAGCCTCATATATTTTCTTAATTTTACAGTAAAAAAGAGCAAGTCTTTGAAAGGCCAGCTGGCTCCAGTATCATTACAGTGCAGACCAAAACATTACTTAGTGATATTTCAGTCGTGCACAGCCTCAAAAAAGATTAGATTATATGACATTTCCTCCTCATCTGCATGTTCCTTAACTCATTACAATAAAAAACTAAGGGCCTGATCTAGCACTATTAGTCACCACAATATGTGTGTCAGTTGACTTCAAAATGCAATAGGTAAAATCCCAAATCCTGCTTTTCTCAAGTTGCTCCCTAATTTATATTTAGGTCATAATCAAAGACAATGGAATTTTTGGACAAGTCTGAACTGTAAAGCTTGTGGTTTTTTCACTTTGAAGACAGGTTATTTTTTCTTTCATGTAGCTATTTAATAGAGGTTCAGTTAAAGACTGGAAGCAACATAAGCTAGTACTCATCTTTCTGACAAATGAGTTGCATTATCTTACAGGGCCATATTTAAGTCCATCATGTAATCAGCATTGCTTTCTTCAGCTGCTCAGAGCAATTTATTCATCAAGAGCTAACCAAGACAGTCTGTTCCACACTATATTGTGCACAAAGTAAAAATACAGAGTTACTGCCATGACTTAGTGACACTTCACACAGATCTGCATTTACACATGGTACAAGGCAGTGGAAATCCAGGTCCAGTCAGACTAATGTCAAAATTTCTCCTGGCAGTTGGTGAATTCCATTATCCAACTGTCCAAAACCAAAACAAACAAAAAACCCACCCAAACTTAACTGTGAACTGAGTTGAACTCATGCAAAAAAGCTTACTTCAAGCATAAGGTTTCCTTCCCTCCCTCCTGGATCTTTCCTGGTTTATCCGTAAATTGGTGGAAGTTTTGAAAACACCTCCTAGATTAAAAACGTGGTCACAAATTATTATCTGAGACAGAGACATGATTGCTGGCCTATCCCCACTTACTTTTAAATGTGATTTCCATGTTAGAAGAATACTTCTCCATATTTCTACTGGCTTTATATATTCTCTAACAAAGTATTCCTGGCCTGTATCCCATGCTTAAGATAGAGTTGAAATGACACCTGAAGGAAAGTGTGATGTAAAAGAGATTGCATTTACCTTCTTGACTTCCATGTTCCAGGAACAGCATGCTCTTGTAGACAACAGCAATTTTGAAAGTAAAGGGCATTAACACTCACTTGCCTCGGAGAAGTTGCTTTCAAGGCATTAAGTTTGTTTATCGGTGCTTCTAAATACCATTCAAAATATGAAAACACCTTAAAATGACAACAAAAGACCATCACCTCCCCTCTCTCTGATAATATTCGAGCTAATCCACAGCCTAGAAAGGTGGTTTAAAGATTAAGAAACCTTATCTCTCTTGGCACATTTGGGAAAGCAATGCCAAAGAAAGATAAGATCCACTTCTGAAAATTACACTGGTGGCTTATTGTTGCCTGAAGGCTTACTTGAGAAGCAGGCTGGGCTGGAAAGAGGCCACCGCAAACATTAGTTCCTCTAGGGTAAGTTGCACAATGCATGTGATTCAGAAAGATACGTTTCCTCCAGAGCAGAGAAATGTTGATATTTATGGATTGTAAATAGCCAGAAACTACTGAGCATTGGGAGAATGAAAAATATGTCCTCCAGCCATGCCCCTACATCTCCGCAGCAGTAGGCAAGATTCAGAGGCCCCAGGAGACCACAAAGACGAACATCCATGCTTGCTTTGGAAGGAGGCATTCAGGCTGCACCTGCTGCCCTCAGCACAGGTTCTGTTGCTCTGCCCAGTATCTAGTCAGTGTCAAAACCCTAAGCAGTCGCAGAAGCAGGGACCCAAACTTGTCTTAGTCCTCTCTTGTCACAGTCACGTTCCCCCATCAGTGACCCAGTGTCACAAAGCCTCTTGTGCCCTCTCCCCAAAGCCGTACAAACCTCACACTCTCCAGCAGCCAAGGGGAATAGGGAAAGTCCCTACTCCAGCCTCATTTACAGACTAAGGGACACAGTTCTCCCTTGAAAGCCTCTGGAAAAGCAGTCCATCAGGGGTTGTACAACATAATAATTTGGATGCAACCTTTTGGCTCAAGAAATCCACAGGCCAGAAGAGTAAAGGGGTATGTATAGGGGGGAATATCCCTTTATTCTCACCTCATCCTTAAGCCCTTTCCCTGACACAGGCCAGAGAAGATGTCAGAGCCAGGGCACTAAACTAACTGTACCTTTGATGTCCTTCAGCACAGCCCTTTTCACCTGGACTTAGATCCCCACCCTTGCACCTCCAATGCAGTGTAACCCTGACTCAATTTAATCCTCATTACATTCATTTGTTCATGTACTGACAGGGCTCTTCTACAAAACTGAAGTCACTTTCCAATAGCAGAGATTACTCCTTTTTTTGTAATGGATGCAACCTCAAAGGAAACTGTAAGAATTTTTGTGGTGTAGAAAATTCATTAACAAACAGCTAGGAATCAAAATCATAAGGTGGAGCAGACCAGCCAACCGTTCAGTGACTTGTTCCTACCCCTGCAGAGCAGGACGACACAACAGAGCCAAATACGTAATGGCACAAAAGCAAACCATTTCTCTTCAGTACCACCACTGCATCATCCTGAGCTCTCAAACAAGTCAGTGTCTGGTTTTATCGGTTCATACTCACATAATTTCCAGCCAGAAGAGTCTGCATCATAGACAGCCAGCTCATTAAAACTGATATTCAAAATCCCAGTTTCCTCCATATTCCACACGGTGATTTCTAAAGGGATTCCTGGCTTTCACACACTAGAAGCAACAATGTTCGTATGTACATGCACTGTTCGTGTCCTTCACCGCATCCCTTGGCTTGTTTCCCCCTGTAAGACAGCTACATCCAAAAATTAGTGAAGCTGGCTTGATGTCTCCTTATTTATTGTCAACTTATAAAATGTTTCTCAAAACACTCACTAGGCACATGCAGTAAATAACATTTGGCTAAAGGCATGAGTCCAGCTGCCTCTTGCAACAAGAGCCTGCACTACTAGATAAGCCTTGAAGCATGGCTAGAAGGTCAAAATACATGTGCTTCCCCTTTCCCATCCCAGACAGAAATCTTTTGAGGCAACCTCTCAAGTGTAAATTTTCCATCAGAAGCAAGGTAAGCCAGAACTCCAGCCTAGCAATGCTTTGAACATTAAAGTTCATGAAAACTGAGCATCTCCGTGCCACTGGAAAAGCCTCCACTTCAACCCTGGAGATAGTGAGAGAACTATACCAACTGGGGGAAAAGTTGAAGCACTAAAAAAACCCAAACCAACCCACAAACACTGCCTGAAACAGAAAATTGCAGCTTGGATTCACATACTTACATGGCCTAAGTAGTCCCGAATTTGAACGTGCAGTTTGTTGACCGAAAAAACACACTGCTGACTCATGTGGTATGCTCTGAGGCCCATTACACACAGGCAGTGAGCACAGCTAATTCCAGCATGCACCTGCTGAGAAGAGGTTCTGGGTATCTAATGATGCAACCCCCTAAAAGCACTGTTTTTACTGCAGTGAGGATACAGAGATGAACACAGACAAACCCACAGCATCTGCCGGTAAATGTCCAAGCTAGATCTTTGTCTCCAGGAGAACATCCAGAACATTCTGTGGCTGAGGACACCTAGAGAATTGCTGTTCAAAACCAGCTTTATCCAGCCCCAGCTCACCCCAGTGCACTGCCTAATGATTCACACCTAATGCAGTGCAATACAGAGCACGAATGTAGTCTTCCTTGCTTTCCAGCAATGGAAAAAGCAACTGGCAGGTGTCTTCTGCAGTAGCTTCAGATTGATCTTCTGATCTGCCCATCGTACACACATAAGCCATTCTGAGATGTCAAAGCAGACACTTCAAGTCTGAGGGAACCAATGCAAAAGACTCACATTTTTGGATCACACGATGCGAATGTGCATCTGCAGACACAATATATAAGGAACACCACCTCCCTGGCTTGTATGACTTTTGAGACAGTATTTGTGAACATGACCTACCCCATTAGAACAAACAGCCTTGCAAAACTTAAGGGCTTCAACAGAAAGAAATAAGACTAATCCTAAAATAGCAAACATGCTGGGATCTCTGCACTAGCAACTAGAATCTGTACCTACTCAAACGTCTCCTCTGCTGACAAAGCAACTTCTGGGTAGCATTCACATGGCTGGAGAGCAACCCTCCACCAAAAGCTTGCTTGAGCTTTGCAATATAAAACAAACAGCCTTTCTTCCAAAGCACTGCCTAGGGGTCAGTGAAATGTTCCACAACCCATGGAGCGCACTTCCTAACCTGGCTCTCCTCCTAAGAACAAGGCCAGCCTCAGTATCCATAGTCTTCTTGAAATTACCGGCCCAGTCTACAAAGAAGAAAATGCAGAGATTTCTAACAGCTTTCTTAAGATCATACAGCAGCTTCACAGATAATGAAAAAGACTAAAACTTCTCCATTTCTCTTCTACCCTTTAATGGCAGGCATCCGAGTAAAACATCGGAAGACAATTCCAGTCACGCAGTGGTTCAGAAGATGTACAGACATGTTATTTGGCTTTGGTGTGAACATCGAGGCTAGTATGAAGTGTGTATTTTTGAAGGATACAAAGTTTTAACAAAAGGATTCAGCAAAAACAACAAACTAATACTCTTTGAGGCCGTAAGCTAACAGTTTGATTGAATGGCACTACACTTAACTCATGTATTGTACATTTTTTCTTCTTCTCTCTTAAGTCCCAGTTTAGCAACCTTTTGTAGTTATAAAACCAAGTTGTATGGCTCCCAAAGCATACATACATGCCAAGTGTTTAATAAGATTTAAAAAACAAAATCTTCTATCAAACACAAATACATTGTGGATGATAGTACAACAACAAGGTAAAGCATGAAGTATACTATTCATCTCACCGGGTTTTGTTTTGTTAAAAAAAAAAGCTTCAAAATTCATCTAAAGGCCAGCTTAGTTCAGTGCCCTTTATCCCAGCTTTTCTAAATCACAAGCAAAATTTATAATCCAAATAACTTCGTGGATATGTTTTCACCTTCTAGCGGCAGCACGTCATACATCTCCAATCATCTGAAACATCCTAAGTGTCACACACAGAGGGGAGCGAAGCCTGGAACCACAACTGAGGAAATACATTTTTTCTTCCCTCCCTTTCTCTTTTCCTAGCTATTCTGCCATATTTCATTTCATAGTTGAAAGACCAAGATGAAGTATTTAAGCATGAGATATGCAAGCTAACCAGATAAGAGATCAGATGAAGCAAAGATTAAACTCCATTTATTATGAACAGAGATGTTATAAAAGGTGACAAAGCATCTGAAAATTATTCTAGTAATTTGTTTTAAATTACATCATGGTAAAAACTGTGAGACAGTTTTAAAATAGACAGAAAAAGACTAAATCTGTATTTCCTAACAGAGGAAACAATATATTCCATTTCACCTCAAGAAAAACAACTTTTAAAAACAACTTTTATGACATTTGCTACAGTAGGAACGTCACACATTGAAGATTCTCTTTGGATACTTGGACCTGAGCTGATGGAAGTCTTAGGATCCTCACTTTCCAAGGGACCTGGCAGCACTCAGCACCTTTCAACATTTAGTCCCCATCTACCAGGTGTTAATTTACGAGACAAGAAAGCTCTTCACCTTTGCCTCAAGCATATTGGACAGATGACAATTTAAGGAGGGGTTACTATTGGCATTATAAACTGAAATTTTTAATTTTGTTGTTTAGCTATTTTTCTGTGTACCCAAAGACAGAAAAAAAAAAATTATGTAAAAACTCCAGATTAACCAACTGCTTCTTAGCACAAACTATTTCTTTGCTACGTGTCTATGTCCAATAAGGACACTGAACCCTTACTAGAAAAATGTGAAATATGGCCTCAAGTGGTCTAGCTGTGCAAGCATATGCAGCACGAGTACGGTTTTCTATCAAAAACATAAATACATGAAAATAAGTACACAAACTGTTCATCACTGAAATCACAAAATCATTTAGGTTGCAAAAAAACTTTAAGATCATTAATTCCAATCATTAACCTAGCACTGCCAAGTCCACCACCAAACCATGTCCCCAAGTGCCACATCTATGCGTTTTTTGAACTCCTCCAGGGATGGTGACTCCACCACCTCTCTGGGCAGCCTGTTCCAATGCCTGACCACTCTTTCAGTGAAGAAATTGTTCCTAATATCCAAACTAAACCTCCCCTGGCACAACTTGAAGCCATTTGCTCTCATCCTATCACTAATAACTTGGGAGAAGAGACCAACACCCACCTTGCTACAACCTCCTTTCAGGTCGTTATAGAGAGCAATAAGGTCTCCCCTCAGCCTCCTCTTCTCTAGCCTAAACAACCCCAGCTCCCTCAACCTCTCCTCATAAGACCTGCTCTCCAGACCCTTCACTACCTTCGTTGCCCCTTCTCTGGACACGCTCCAGCACCTCAGTGTCCTTCTTGTACTGAGGGGCCCAAAGCTGAACACAGGATTCAAGGTGCAGCCTCACCAGTGCTGAGTACAGGGGCACGATCACTGCCCTGCTCCTGTTGGCCACATGATTTGTGATACAAGTCAAGATGCTGTTGGCCTTCTTGGCCACCTGGGCACACTGCCAGCTCATGTTCAGCCGGCTGCCAGCCAGCACCCCCAGGTCCTTCTCTGCCGGGCAGCTTTCCAGTCACTCTTCCCTAAGCCTGTAGTGTTGCGTGAGATTGTTGTGGCCAAAGTGCAGGACCTGGCACTTGGCGTTGCTGAATCTTACACAGTTGACGTTGGCCCATTGATCCAGCCTGTCCAGATCCGTCTGTAGAGCCTTCCTAGCCTCAAGCAGATCAACACTACCGCCCAACACAGTGTCACCTCCAAACTTACTGAGGGTGCACTCAGTCGCCTCTTACATCAACTGATAAAGATAATGAACAGAACTGGCCCCAAATCTGAGCCCTGGGGAACACCGCTCATGACTGGCTGCCAACTGGGTTTACCTCCTCTGTTCACAACAACTCTTTGGGCCTGGCCATCCAACCAGATTTTTCACCCAGCGAAGAGTACACCCATCCAAGCCATGAGCAGCCAGTTTCTCCAGGAGAATGCTGTGGGAAATGGTGTCGAAGGCTTTACTAAAGTCTAGGTAGACAACATCCACAGCCTTTCTCTCATCCACGAAGTGGGTCACCTGGTCATAGAAGGACATGAGGTTAGTCAAGCAGGATCTTCCTTTCCTAAATCCATGCTGACTGGGCCTGATCACCTGGTTGTCCTGTACGTGCCGGATGATTACACTCAAGATGATCTGCTCCGTAACTGTCCCTGGCACAGAGGTCAGCCTGACAGGCCTGTAGTTCTCCGGATTCTTCTGCCAGCCCTTCTCATAGCTGGGCATCCCCCAGAGGAAATCACTACTGATTCCCATTTCTGGCAGGCTACTTAAGAAGGAAAAAGAAGTGTTTCATTGCATTTGTTTACACTGATTTACCCCAGCATTTCAGTATTTCTGTAGTTATTAGCTGATACCATACAGCTGTTCAAAATAATTGAAAAGATAAGATTAAACCCAAGGTGTGGTACAATAGGTCAAACGAAATACCATTCAACTTTGCAAAAGTTTAGAACAAAATCCAAACTTTCAGATTCTGAACAATATTTCTTCTAATTATATTCTTTGTAGTGTCCCATGGGCTTTACTGTAAGGACTGCACAAGCAGATCTGTCCACAAATTAAGCACCACTAATTTGTACCTACTTTGAAGAAAGGACAAGATGGGCATGGAAGTTATTCTCCCTGGAACTGGCTGCTCTTTGAAGAACAGAACTGTTACACACAAATCTGTTTAGTAAATCTGAGAAGTATTTATTAGAAATATACAGTCAATTTCTAATTAGGTAGCTAAAATTTTAATTAATATTTCTATGCAGAGCAGTAGAAGAGATTACATAGCCTTCTTAGGGGACTTAAAGTTATAGTCTCCATAGCTCTGTGTACTTTGCAACTGTGTTTTTAATTACTTGCATAGTTGAGTGTGCCTGAGCATCTTCAAACCAAGTATAATTTTGTGTGGAAGACACAGTACAAGTACTATAGTAAGAACTATAGAAAGTTACCAAACATAGAACACATACCAAACACAAAAGTTAAAAATTGTCAGAAGGTAAGGGCAGGTTGGATACACAGAACATTCAGGAAGTTTTCAGCCAAGAGATGAAATGAAACAGAAATTCAGTGAGGTGGAAAGAGAGGAATAATTCCAGATGGCAATAAAGCCGTTCCCTTTGCCGCACCTGCCATGGTTGCAGGATGCAAGGCAGGTCAGGGAGGAAGCCAGCTCTGCTGGAACTAAGCCGCAAGAGACAGAGTGGACAGAGATTGCTGGATTAAATAAATAGCTTCTGTTGGGAAACCAAGCAAAAGCGGTTTCAAATTAACTTCTTGTAGCAAATGGGCAAGTAACTGAAGGGCTTGAACTGTTTGATTTTTACAGCAGTGTGAAGAACCAAACAGCTTCATTCTGTGTATGCTAGAAACATGTCATGACAAGGAAAATTAATGGTGAATGCCACAGGAAACTGTATCACACATATTTCTGAAAGGGCTGGAAATTACACATTAGTATGTGCAGGGCCAATGAGAGTCTGTTTTGTGGATAAAAGTGATATAAAACAACAACCATCAATAAGGAAGAAGAGAGCTATCCTAAAAAGTTAGGAAGGTAATTTATAAAGATCTTCACTAATTTTCTGAGCACAAAAAGCATAAAATACTTATTTCAGGTAGAAGAACACTGAAATAGAGTACAGGGTGCACTGGAAAAAGAAACAGTCCTGCCAGATACTTACATGAAAGTCAAAAGTTAATGGGCAACCTGCATTAGAGATTTATTTATAAGTTTACCTGCATCATCAGTTTATGGTTCTAGGCAGAGCTAATTTTGTACAGAATCGGACCCTGGCAAGTGAAGCGGAGGCACTCTGTTGATTGCTAGTGGACAGACAAGGGTGAAACACGCCCCAAGTGCTTCCCAAAGACAATCACTCTTCACTCCAAGAACATCCAATTTATCAGCTATTCAAGATCAAAATTAACAAGCTCCCTAATAACCTTTGAACAGTGAAAATGTGTATCTCTAACCAACAAGGAAATATTTCTAATCATTTTTAATAAGAAAGAATTTCCCCATGGGGCTGAGAATGAGAAGTGTCTGCCTGAGAAGTAATCACTTGAACATTTGCAAAGTATTACAATGGAAGACAGGAATTAAAAATATTTAAAACAGAGCTGTTATGTTACCTGTAGTGCTGTCATTCACAAAACAGCTAAAATAGTCCAGCTACAGTAACATGCATGCTTTTCCCAGGTCTCCCCACACCATCCTCCATCTCTTAATACATCTTTGACACTAACACACATACTCCCTTTTTGTAAACTAATTCTCTATGAGATCTTGCTCTTGCTTTTCAAAGCATGATGATGGTGGAATAATGGTAAATACAAATTTCAAGTATCAGAGCCTCTTTCTAAAGGTAACGTAAAAAAATTCCACCTACCAACAGCTTCTTATTTAAAATGAGCCAACTTCAGCTCTGCTGTGTCTAGTAATTGCTTTCGGGCTGATGGACAAAGAACTTATAGGTCAAAATACAAAAAAAAAAATCCCATCTGAGAAACAAAAGAAGCCAGTCAGGTCCTGTGCATTCCTCTTAATGAACTATATTAAGGAAACATAGCTGCCAAGCTGGTATCACTGTGAAAATGATTTTCACTGAGAATTGTATTGCTCAGGTGAATCCTCCGACAACAAGAGCACATGCTGAGGCCAAAGGTTTCATCTGCTCAAAGAAAATAGAAAACTCGCCTGTGAAACAAAAGCCAGAAGGGTCCCAACTCTCAAAATTACGCACTCAAGGGATATTTTGGGTCTCAAATTCATTCAGAAGATGTTGTTGTGAACAGAGGAGGTAAACCCAGTTGGCAGCCAGTCATGAGCAGTGTTCCCCAGGGCTCAGATTTGGGGCCAGTTCTGTTCATTATCTTTATCAGTTAATGTAAGAGGCGACTGAGTGCACCCTCAGTAAGTTTGGAGGTGACACTGTGTTGGGCGGTAGTGTTGATCTGCTTGAGGCTAGGAAGGCTCTACAGACGGATCTGGACAGGCTGGATCAATGGGCCAACGTCAACTGTGTAAGATTCAGCAACACCAAGTGCCAGGTCCTGCACTTTGGCCACAACAATCTCACGCAACACTACAGGCTTAGGGAAGAGTGACTGGAAAGCTGCCCGGCAGAGAAGGACCTGGGGGTGCTGGCTGGCAGCCGGCTGAACATGAGCTGGCAGTGTGCCCAGGTGGCCAAGAAGGCCAACAGCATCTTGACTTGTATCACAAATCATGTGGCCAACAGGAGCAGGGCAGTGATCGTGCCCCTGTACTCAGCACTGGTGAGGCTGCACCTTGAATCCTGTGTTCAGCTTTGGGCCCCTCAGTACAAGAAGGACACTGAGGTGCTGGAGCGTGTCCAGAGAAGGGGCAACGAAGGTAGTGAAGGGTCTGGAGAGCAGGACTTATGAGGAGAGGTTGAGGGAGCTGGGGCTGTTTAGGCTGGAGAAGAGGAGGCTGAGGGGAGACCTTATTGCTCTCTATAACGACCTGAAAGGAGGTTGTAGCAAGGTGGGTGTTGGTCTCTTCTCCCAAGTTATTAGTGATAGGATGAGAGCAAATGGCTTCAAGTTGTGCCAGGGGAGGTTTAGTTTGGATATTAGGAACAATTTCTTCACTGAAAGAGTGGTCAGGCACTGGAACAGGCTGCCCAGAGAGGTGGTGGAGTCACCATCCCTGGAGGAGTTCAAAAAACGCATAGATGTGGCACTTGGGGACATGGTTTAGGAGACATGGTAATGTTGGACTGATGGTTGGATGTGAAGATCCTAGGGGTCTTTTCGAGCCTTAATGATTCTATGACACTATCTACACTATATGAAGGACAGAGATGTCCCTAGCACACATCAGTATTGCTCATATGGTAGGTCTTAGGCTAGCACCCATTTTGGTGGAGGAATTTGTTCCTTAGGGAGAAAAATACTTTTTTCCCCCATCAGAAATCATTCTTACAGACTTGTCAGAGGCTTGGAACATTAGCACCAAGGGAAAAAGCAACATGTATTACACATATTATTTCTACAAAAACTCAGATTGATATACAACTAGATACATATTTACACATTGTCAGTAAGAAAGTTAATTGATCAGTAAGTGGGTCAGTTAATAAGGAAATGCTGCCTACTGATGTCTGTTTTACTGCATTGCACATAGCTTGTACCTTCAACCTGGATTAAGAAGAGGGCATTAACACAGCAGAATACATAGGCTTTCTATACCTCCCCTTCTAGCCTCAGCTTGGGGGCACAAAGATTTCAGTTCTATAAACTTACATTGTCTACAAAAAATTATTTTTTATCCTGGTCAAAAAGGCACAGGCATTGAACAAAACCACATTTTACCAACTACCAAAAGAACACACACCCCCAAAAGAAACCCACCACCACCAACAAAAAAATAATCCACAATCCTCCACCTTTTTCTTAGCCAAGCAGATCTTTAAAAGGCAGTTTACAAACACTTGGGCTGAAATCCTACGAATATCCTTTCATTGTTCTAATTGTCATAGCAATAGAAGATTAAACGTGCATAGCATTTTCTGGAAGCTAGGAGATTATTTTGTTTCCAAATAGTGTATACTATTATTTGCTAGTGGTATTCTTCACTTGAAGAAAACCTGCCATTTGCAGTGCAAAAGGACAGCACAATGAAAGAAGAAAACATTATGGTGTAATGCATCATCCTCATATTTGGAAGAAATCCAATTTGAAAAGTTTCTGATTGACAAAGCTGGCACAAGTTATATTAGAGATCTCTGCCTCATCTACTGGATTCCTGGTCTTAGGAAAACAAAAGTACCTGGCTTGAACTCTAAGAAAGAAACAAGTAAATGAATTTATTGGAATACTAACAAAACATAGCCCTGACTACAGAAGCATAAGTGGTGATAAATATTATAAAATTGTGCCTGCATAAGCACAAAAAAGTAACAAGTTAAAAATTTACAAGTTAAATCGATGAAGATTTGACATACGAGGTTTTGGATTTTACACACTGTTTGCATTAACTACATGAATAGCAGTTGTATGTTAATAGATATTACGCACACATAGCATTAATGTTCAGCTGTGGTCATACGGGAGGAAACTTCTAAATAAACATTGTTAATGTCTCAAAGGTTATTTCTTCTTAAAGGGTGAAGCCAATCCCATGTTTGTTTTTGTACTAATATTGTATATTTCCACATTGTACATTGAATAGAATAATAAATCTACTGTTAGAAGATAATATTTAAACTACAGCTTG
>WEKW01031062.1:8473-19305 GCA_013389905.1 Sula dactylatra
CCCAGGTAAATAACTAGCTCTTACATCTACAAAATAAAAGAAACACATCATATAAATTTTCTAAGGACCAGCTAGCCAGTGTCTGTATCTTCAATGTCATGTTTTTATAGTGCCAGTTTTGAAATCTGGGCACTTAGAAGTATGTCTATGTTTATACAGAAAGGCTAAAAGAAGAGCTGCATTTTCAAAAGGTGTTGGAATTTCTGCAGTTTCCATTCATTTTCTTAGGATTCTGAGTACTCCAGCAAACCACAATATTCCACTTATGAAACTCAGGCATGGACAGGCCTATTTAAATTTAGTATTTACTTTAAGTCTGATTTAATTTTAAAGCTAAGAATTACCTACTGTAGCCAAATATGGAAAAAACTCCAAACTACTAGTTGAATATTTCATATAAAATGTCATAAAGAAACCTGCTATTTGACACAGCATTTTCATACCTGTAGTTATTCTTCATTTATGTCAAACTGAACAAACTATTTAATGAAAGGCACTATGTCTCCCCCGAAAATTCCTAGCTGTCAAGAGTATTAATCTTATGAGAAATCATTACCAGATCTGGTTGGTTGCACTTCTGTGGTACCAGATGTTTTGGATCCTGAAGAAACAGGCTGTGTTTCCTCAAAAGCTGAAAAAGAATCTGAGCTTAAAATGCTGAGAGACCTGTGACTTAATGGATTAGCATCAAATAGCTTAGTGAAGGCTGTGCAATTCCAGATGAGGCTAATGGAAAGCTAAGCAAGATGGCAGATGGCCTGAAAGTGAGACGTGAGACAACTGTATCATGACAACAGGAGATGATGGCTTGCAATACAGTCTTCTGGTTGTGACATTTGAGTTCCACATGCCCAAAAGAATTATCAGCAAGGAATTTTATCTTATTAAATTATTCTGGGATAAGAGCTCCAGCTATACAAAAACAAATAAGCTAACAATGAGATATGACAACACTGTCTAAGTTTTTAAGCCAGTAACAAATACGTATTTCAGCTGGTTACATAGACACAAGAATGGTGAATAAGCAGCTCTCTGTGAGTGTAGGTAGCCAAGATTCTAAAGCAGATCTTAAAATTACCAATTGCAGATCTACATGATGCTAAGATAATGGAAAAAAATCATGGAAATAATCTGCTGATTACCCATCTCCGTCTCTCTGGCTTCTGCAGAAGGTAGAGATACAGATTTCAAGGCTGGACTCTGAGTAGCTAAGAGCAAACATGAAAAAAAAGATTTATGATACCGAGACAGACACTCTCCTTTCATTTGGTACAAAATGTAATTTTAACTGTAGCTAGCAAGTTTTTGTATAATTTGAAGGTCTCTTCTTTCTATTAATTTTTACCGCATTCGAACTTTGGCATACATTATTTGATCAGGCCGAACCCATATTACTTAAGAGGTTTTTCTTCCCAGTGAAGCAGCTACAACCCAAAAACAATACATCTGATCTTCACAGCACTCGCAGGTCTGTATAAACTGGTTACTATTACATTATGTATAACTATTTTAAAAGGAGGTGTAACAGGAAAGCTAAAAAAAAGTACTACAATGAAGTCAGTGAAATAATCATGGAAGTTAGTAAACAGCATCTTTTATCTGTTATGTTGTAATGACGGCTATTACAAAGATCTGATAGTTATTTCACTTTGAAGTATGGATAACCTCAAGTATGCTTTAATGAAAACAGGGAATCAAGGTGGAATTGGGCATTCTTACCTAATGACCATCATGAATGAGCTTCCACCATGTGTAGGTTTTGCACTACTGTCCTGCTTCTAAGAAACAGATCCTATTCAACTGTGTGTACAGGCCAGTAAGTACCATTCTTTCCAGTAAACTTACCTGCACGGGTCACTTATGCCCGTTTAGGTTATAATATATTTGAAAGAGAAAATTTCCATCTGTATTTTTAGTTGGTCTTTATCAAGATGAGCTTTTTTGACAAGCAGCTATACCAGAATTTTAAAATTAAACTTCTCTGAATGCTTGAGATTGAGAGAAACAACTAGGTGTAGGGTTCATTTTTAATGTAGGCAATATGAATATAAGCCAAAAAGTGAACAGACATTTATTTCATATATTGGATCTGCTCTCCCATTTACTTCCAATCCAGCTTATCACATTAAGAAATATGACCCCAGGTTACTATCCTGATATAATTGGACTCAGCAGTTGGACCAGATGATCGTTGTAGGTCCCTTCCAACTGGAACTATTCTATTCTATTTTGTATTTATAGAGAAGAAAATAATATCAACAAAAGCAGTATGATTCACAGCTTTTGGCAAAAGCTTCCATTATTCCATTTACATACAGTAAGAACTACGAGAGATCTCCCAAAGGCAACAGAACATTGAAGGCATATTAACAAAGCTATCTTTTCAGAAAGGTTTGAATTCAAATTATACTGACCACACAGAAAGTTTATAAAACAAAGGATATGCTTCCCTCTGGTACAACTGAGATAGAAAAATAAAGAAAAAAAAGTTTTCAGGGGATCTAGGGCAGATTACAGGTCACACACTCTTAAACTTCAGAAATTAAATTTTGCTTTCTGATTTTATGACAGAAAATGACCAAGGCACGCAGAGGCACAGAGCAGAGGAATCTCCTCTGTATGACCCCTGCCTCACTCTCACAGAATATTTTTGACTTCAGCATTGACTTCATGGGGAGCACAGACACTCCAGGTGACCTGATGGCTGGGTCCAGCCTCACATAATTAAATCCCACTTTTGCTAAGTGGAACTATTTGGCAGGAATGGAAGACATGAGAACAAAACCAGAATAAATACTTGAATGAAACATGTATTTTGCCTCAACTGTTGTTATTATTTTACCTTTACCACTGAGACAAACATAGGATTAGGTTATTAATCCCCAGCAGAAAGCAAAAATACTTCCCGTCCCTAATATTTTTCAGGTTTTCAGCAACATTTATAGCAAATAGGTTCTTAAATCACTGAATATCTCTGTCTTCCACACTCCCCCCTCCCCCGTACTACCTCTAACTGGATTTAACCAAACTTCTTTCACTACAGTGGAAACAAATATATATCCCCAACCCCTCAGACATATCTGGAAAAGAGCTGTAAAAAGTTGTAGCAATTTAAGAACAAATTGTGAAGACCATTTTCATGTTCTTGAGAATTTGGTTCAAATATGCATTTCAAGAAGTAAGAGGTGTTCCTGGAAATTATTTTAAAATTTGCAGACTGCGTTAAGTAAAAGTATGCCATCTAAATAAACCACCACTATTATATGATAACTTCTTGACTAATGCTTAGTGAAATATAAATCCATACTGATTCAAGGTCACTCCAGTTAACTAGTATAATAGCTGTTTATATAGATAGCAGCAACAAGCAGCAGGTTCGGCAGAATGACATATTTATGACTAACACAATGACGCAGTGTAGAGAAATACAGGCCTGTTATGAAAACAGAGGTCTTGAGAAAGGGAGACACAAGATATGGCGTAGAGGAGTGCAGGCATGGGATGATAAGAGTTGGGGATCAGGCTTGGCACTGAAAACCCCATGCCATAAACAGCTTAGTGATGGTCAGTTATAAAATCTGCACACCTGGAGCCGGACAACATTTACTTTAGGGATAATAACAAGAACACAGAAATGGTATCCACCAAATGGCACCATATATGGTAAATTCAGATGTAAGGTGTCTCTGACTGGAAGAAAGAAAGAAAGAAGAGAGGAGGAAGAAATCATCAAGATGAACATCATATT
Organism: Sula dactylatra; assembly: GCA_013389905.1. NCBI lineage: Eukaryota > Metazoa > Chordata > Aves > Suliformes > Sulidae > Sula > Sula dactylatra. The sequence continues at coordinate 12,222 of WEKW01031062.1, forward strand.
CCTCCCAGCACATGACACCACATGCTCTTAACTTGCTGAAACATCCGCACTCATGACCAACACAAGCATGAAATCACCAAGCTTAGGACCCAGAGGTGTAGTAGAAGGGTGAACAAAACACCAGGAAAAAGGGTAGAAACCAAGAAGTTTGTGTGTTACTATTTTAATTATGTTACTGCTATTATTGAGGCTTTTTCTGTATGTAAGTACCTGCATTAATATTATTTGTTTTACTCTAAGAGTTAAATCTAGACTAATGATGATTCTTGAGTTAGATAGGCTGTTAAGATTTCCATTGCACTAACAATAAATTCTTGGCTTTATACACATATACATGTATATGCATATACATATATGTAAATACGTATGTCTACACATAAATACACATGTGTAAATGTGTGTGTATATATATAAAAAATAACTTTAAAAACAAAGAAAGAAAAGGTGTGTTTCTTCTTTGCCCATAAGAAGATTTTGACGATAACATTTTGAACTCAACACAGGTAAAACTACTTTGTAAATGTGAGCAGTGCCATACTTTCTCAAATATCAGGCCTTTCCAAAGTGTCCTGAAGTTCATCACCAAACAACTAATGAATCCAGAGGTAACCAAACACTTGTATTTAAATCACAACAATATCTCCAAATTATGGCAGTATTTTAACCAAATATACAAGTACTTGGCAAACTACATGAAAATCCACAGAACTGATGTTGGCTGAACAGCACTCCAACTCTGAAATACAGTCAGACTCAGAAGCTTATGGGGTACTTCCAAGAAAGTTACAAAACTAAGAGTACAGATTTTAGCTAAGTATAAATTGCCATCATCATTCTATAGTTAAAAGTTAGCCCCTCATGAGTTTTTGTTTGCTTTTTAAAATGAAGCATTAATCTGGAGCATCCTGTCACGACAATAAAGCAAAACCAGACTTAGAATGTGTGCTGGTTTTGGCTGGGTTAGAGTTAGTTTTCTTCACAGTAGCTAGTATGGGGCTCTGTTTTGGATTTGTGCTGGAAACAGTGTTGATAACACACAGGGATGTTTTCGTTGCTGCTGAGCAGTGCTGACACAGAGTCAAGGCTGTTTCTGCCTCTCCCCGCCCCCGCCAGTGAGCAGGCTGGGGATGCACAAGGGTTTGGGAAGGGGCACAGCCGGGACAGCTGACCCCAACTGACCAAAGGGATATCCCACACCATATGGCATCATGCTCAGCATATGAGGCTGGGTGAAGAAGGAGGAAGGGAGGGGTGTTCAGAGTGATGGCGTTTGTCTTCCCCATGAACCGTTACGCGTGAGGGAGCCCTGCTTTCCTGGAGATGGCTGAAAACCTGCCTGCCCATGGGAAGGAGTGAATGAATTCCTTGTTTTGCTTTGCTTGCATGTGCGGCTTTTCCTTTACTTATTACACTGTCTTTATCTCAGCCCGTGAGTTTTCTCAGTTTTACCCTTCCGATTCTCTCCCCCATCCCACCAGGGGGGAGTGAGCTGTGTGGTGCTTAGTTGCCAACTGAGGTTAAATCATGACAGAATGAAAGAAATTTGTAAATTTTGTGAAGAAAAAGCTAATGGCTATGATATTTTACATACAGAATAATATTATTGCAGCTGAAGCATTAAAACCTACCAGCCACAGAAACAAGAAAAGAATTAGATAATTTTCCACTGAAGTTTACTCAAATTTACAGAGTAATTACCAAGTTCTGTCAGTGGATTTTTTGGAACATCAGAGATTCTGGATCCAGAAGGAAGTGACTGTATTTCATTAGAAGCTATGATAAAAGAAATAATCAATGCTTTACTTGATTAAGAATATTACAAGACACAGTATGGAACTATATTTTGGCTTATAAGACACTCACTCCTGAAACCAATGATATTTAATAAAAAAGAAAAAAAATCCTAGGAAAAAAATCACATAACTTTGTCACTTAAAAAGGTGTGTGGAACATGAATGAAATCACATTTTCCCTAATCATAATATAAAGATCCATCAATCACAGGAATCTGATAATGAACGTGCATCAGTAATTATGACCACCTAGTTTGAAACTAAGCAGTGACCCATCTTGATAAAATTTCATATTTTAATGCTTAAAAGCATAGCAAAAAAACCAAGCCAGGTTGATTATGCTTAAAAAAAATGATTAAAATTTAGAATGAAAATTAGATTGACTGATGGTTTAGCTTCAGTAAATTCTGGAAATCTGCTTGCAACTGTAAATGAAAAAAGACAAAACAGAGAGTATTACATTAACATGAATCAATAGGATTATGTAAAAATGTTTATTGAGAAGCAGTAGCAGTCCTCTTCATGGGAAGATCTGCATTTCAGTTCTGGAAATGCTGCAGATGTTTTCCTTTATCATACATCATCCTGTATGTATGCCATCTGTGCTTTACAAAAATCTAATCAAAGTTTGAAAAAAAATTAAAAGCAACCTCAAGTTTAAATTTATGTTCATAATTTTGCATGGTTTGGGGATTAAAGTACAGGCAACAAAACACTGGAGAATTTAGAATTCTGAATGCAAGAAGTAAGTAGATGCTGCTCCATATCACAAAACTAGCAGTACTACTACTTAGGTCAGAAATCTCTCATTCTAAGACTTCTCTATGAAAAAATCAGTAGAGGTTTTTTTTCCTGCAGGAGAAATACAATTAGACCATGTCACATGCAATATAAAATTTTCTTTTTGTATCACTCTTGATGCTACCTAATGAACCTGTCATCAGAAGAAAATCAAGAAGGTAATTAATTAAATTCTCTCACTGAGGTTAATTTTACTGATGGAAATTTTATGTGATGTCAGTCATGCAGATCACATAGACAGAAAGCATTACTTTGAAAAATAAAATTGAATTGCCCAGTCAAATCTGCTAGCAATAATCATATATATAACAGCCACAGTTCAGCCAGAGCTGGATGCATCCTGCTTTACATTTCATGTGTGAGTTGCTGCAAACACAAAGGGAACCAGAAATATTTAATTAGGACTTCCTCCGGAGTCAATACAAAGAGGATGCAGCAAGTAGTAGAAAAATTCTGCTGGAGATTAAAAGAGCATTTAATGTACAAAGAAGTTAAAAAGCAGCAAAATTAGTTACCCAGTATGTTTTGAGTTTGCACCAATTCTGGTTTAGGCGTTGATTTAAATTCCTCGGGTCCATGTTTTTCCTCAGCCTGAGCTAGAAGAAAGAAGCTTTATTTAATTTAGAATCCCTCTGAGCTTTTCTTTATCTACTGCCCAAAGCCCACTGCTTTTCTTACCACCATTTTATGCCACCTGATTAGAATAATTTCTGCAGCAGCTTGACTCCATCATGATTAATATTTTCTTTTGTTTTCAGATGTGAAGTCTATATGATGTTTTGGATTTATTTTGTTGCAGTTTTACATAAGCAAAGGAAAATATAAATCACAAAGAACAAAGCTAAGATCAGAAGGTCACACCGTACTTCTGTTACAGCCTCCCATATTCATTATGATATACATTACATCATAAAGTGTATTTACGAATATTTTCCCTGCTATTCAGGATTTTTTTTAATCCTTCTAATAAAAAAATTATCAGGAAAAGAATAAAGATTCACCTATAATATCTTAGCTCTTTCATTTTTCTAGTAAAAATACAATAGGCTTTTGACTCTCATTGATCTTTCTAATTCTACATCTTCAGAGTAAAGCATGGGCAGTTTATTAAACAGCCATTAAATGTACCTAAACTGAACTGCTGACCGTATTTTAATAAACTAGTGCATAATTATACTCTTCCAGCTGTTTCACATAACATTTAATTCCTGTCATATGTAAATCAAGATCACTTCCTTCCTCTCCATCTTGCTGGAGGTCCCATAGTGATTAATCAGTCATACAATACACCCAACTGGTAATCTCAGATTATAAAATGCCAAAGCTTATTGATATGGAACACAGGATGGTAAGATCATATTCAAGGCTGAGAACTGACAAGAGCATTAATTCCTTCCACAGAATGAAACGCACAGTATTTAGCAAATGTTGGTATTTAGAGGAGATCTTTAATATCGGTGATCAGCATCACTATAGCACTAAATTTTATTATTCATTCAGTTTAGTAAAAGATCACTTTCTTCTTTTTGAGATACAATAGAAGAGAACAAGCTTTTGTTCTTCCAGGATGTTCTCCATGCTTTTTCCACAATCTAGTGCGCATGCTTCAAGCAAGAACCAATCATGTAGGTTTATAAGCTTCTTATTTCATTTCCTGAAGAAAACAGGCTTTTTTCCTGAGTCTAAATAGTTACATAGATACTACTACAGTTACAACCATTATACTATTTTCTATTTTGGAGTATGGTACTTTTCAGTGCCACAAAAGCTGGAATCTCCACAGATGCTGCCTTATTAGGACCCAATTCAGCTTTTACTAGGTCAGTTACAGTGCTGTTACTATCATCAGTGGAAGGAGGATTTCATTCTACAGAGAAGTTAAAGCAATTTATCTCTGTGAAGCTTGTGGGAGAAAATTCACCCATAAAAGACTTAGAAATAACAACTAACCAGCCCATACCTCAGAAATACTTCAAAAACTAACATTTCTTATTGGTGAAATGTAATAATGAAAAAACCCTCAAACCCACCAGAAGCAAATACAGAAATTTAGAACTCATTACGCTTTAGGTTTTTTTAGAGGTCAGATGGTTTACGCTCATATAAAGCATGTGTCTTGTCAGCTAGGTTAGCTGAACAAGCTGAACAAGAAAAATCATGCCTAGAACTGGGACAAAAGAAAACAGGCTGTCCTCTGTTTTGCACAGAATGTTGTATGGATGATGTGAAACAACAGCAGACGTTTCAGTAAAAAAAAGATACAGGAAGCAGAAAGTTTAAGCTTTAAACTTAAAGTTTAAAGTTAGAGAAAACGAGAGAAATTTCATTTTCCAGGGCACCAGGTAAACTACGCTTAATGTGCTAGTTCAATGGTAGCTGCAGAGCAAATGTTTAACACGACCAAGCAAGATAAGTTACTTTACTATCACAGTATGGAATACAGCAAGAATGCATTTAGGTTCTCTTCCTCCACAACTGGAATTCAGATATTCTAATGGAAGCAATAATCTTACTCCTCATATCCCACGTGGGCACAAGGGGAAGCCTTCAGGGGCCAGAAGGAGGACAGGAGGAACAGAACTTGGGAAACATGGCAACAAAGGAGTTATTCCTACTAAACATTAACCCTAGTTTGGATTCACAAGTGGTACTTTTCATTTCAAGCCTATTCTCTATTTCACAAATCTACTTCAATAAATTTCTGGTACAATACCTTACATAAAGAAATAAATTGCTCTTTTTTTTTCAACTAGTTCTTCCATGTCCTAGACAAATGTGCTGGTATTTCTAACTGTTGGTTAGCTCCAATTTCCCTGTGAATTTAATAAAAAGGCTCACACATTATTCATCCGAGAGAAAAAAATGTAGTGGTAGTTTAAGGTATATGAGACAGCATTTTAAAGATTGAAGGGGAAAAAAAAGGCGTTATGAATTTGTCCTGTTGTGTTAAGAATAAATTAGTCCTAAGTGGAAAATACTGTAGCAATCCTGGAAAAAACAAAACATGAAAGAGCTTACTAACCAGTCTTTCCATGGAAGTGCATGCCAAGGGAGGGGAGGCTTGAAATTAAGAAAATGATGGGCTGCCTGGCTGACAAATACACCGAAAAAAGTTACAGAACCACGTCACGCCACAAAACACACCCTTTGACAAAGACCCAGTGGAATACAAGAGCAGCCCAGCTCATGGAGCCTTTCAGATAGTCCACTTGCTGAAATACTCCTTTCTTCCTTTCTTGCATGACTGATGACACAATGGCTGCTACAGCACACTGATCTTTTTAAATCAGTGTTCTGCTGCCACTTCTGGCACCAGTCCTTAAACCTTTCACAGCAAATAATTACTATGCCTTACTCCAAGAATCCAGTATGATCTTCAGCCAGGGAAGTCAGAATGAAATATAATGAAATAGATCCTATTGCTAAACTCAGTTAATTGTGCCTTTATATTACCCTGCCTCTCAGATGCAACCCTTGCAAAATGCCAGTGCTCAGATCTGTCACTTAAGTTATTCAAATGCTTAAGTATTCAAGTTATTTTTGCATATGCAATGGCTAGACAGAAATTACACTCAAAGAATTTCTTTTTCTTTTAAAGAATTCACTTCCATTTCCCTGTTTCCTGGCACTCTAATTTTTTTCTCTTTAACCACAATGAATACTTTATTTAATGTAAATAGTGTGACATACTCATACTTTAACATGAGATGGTGGTGCTGTAATCAACAAAGAATGACTGAAACACATGGTCAGCACAGAAAGACATAGAAGCAGAACCACACAGGAAGCACAAAGTGGAAGATGAAAATTATTCTAAATATTTCAGTAAACAACTACTGGTGTGATAGCAATAAGAACATGTTTAGTTGTATAAAACGGTTATATATAATTTGTCACTAAAAAGACAGTACTTGCCAGTTATGTATAACGAAACACACTATCCAACTTCATAAACATGTAATTCTGTGCTATCCCTAGAGATGATTAAGTTTATGGTTACAATTACTGCACACCAGATACATAAACATAATTACAGACCACAAAGGAAAGGAAACAGAATGGACTGATTCTCTCCTCACAAGGTGATATATCAGTTCTGGTGTCAGATTTCACACTGTTTACCTGATTAATGAGTAAATTCCAGCACAAGGAATGATGTATTTTGTTTAGATGAATGCAAGCCTAAGGACTAGGATTTTGTGGGAGGGACAATTACATAAATTTATGTATTCAGCTCTCACTTTCACAAAATGGCAAAGTTCTATAAAATATATTTGTAGATTGCTTGTTCTGCTGTTGCTTAGACGAGGTAAATAATTTAGTAAAATAACTGCAGAATTTAAGTCCACAAGAGACCTCATACTGTAAAACAAAAATAAAAGAAAAAAATTTGAAAAAAATATTTAGAGTTTTTTTAAAAAGTATCCACAGATTTCCGATTAAAAGCAAGTTGTTTATTACATATACGTGAAACTTGTAAAGTTCAGAGC
>WEKW01031067.1:1152-11323 GCA_013389905.1 Sula dactylatra
CGCAAGATATTAAAGTTGCCCTCATCAAAATACAGCTTGGATGAGATGCCACAGTGAACTCTGAAAATAAAAAACTAAAAGGCTTCTATGGAAGACAAAGCATAAGAAATTAAATGGAAATATGATTCCTAACAAAGTAGTAGGATAAAAACATTTTTAAAAGCAGTCTTTTTAGAGCAGTGTCTTGACTTTATAATGTACTGTTGTCTAAAGCAGGACGAATCAGGAAGAGAATGTTCTACAAAAAGCCTTTCTATAGATAGATAGATGCTGGCAAGAGTGATAGGAATTAACGTTTCTACGTGATGGCCTATTCAAACCTGTAAGTGGAGTCAGAACACTGTTTAGTATCACAAATTAGATGAGGTTAATGATTAGTTATAGGAGAAACAACCTGTAAACCTGGTAAGAACCCCACCAGCTTTCAACTCAAGCATTACATTAGGCAAACTAGTATATCACTTCACATGCCTTTGCAGTGATGTTGAATAATGGTACTTGTTTTGAAGGGAGTATTGCCATGAACCAGAAAGGTAGAATCTGTATTTACAGACAAAATGTAATAATTGAAAATGTACAAATTATAGAGCAATAGATGTAATATGTGTCATTTTATCCATATGTGAAACTGAAACCAAATCATAATAAAGTTGGACATCCACTAAGATACAGATAAGCCTTTGAAAGCAAGTGGCTTAAAGTATGGCTAAAAGTATCTTTTTAGTTTTCTCAACAAATTCCAACAGGGACCCTGTTTTCTAAGTTTTTTTTAAAAGAGGATAGAAATGTTGCATGCAAGAGACAGGAATTAAGCCAGAATACCTGCTATGGTACCAGCTTTCTAGAGGAGCTGTCAAAAGAGGCTAACCAAAAGATCTTTCCATTGGACACTGCATGATTAGGGAGAACTTGGCAAAGGTAACAGAGGAAGGATACACAAGGAACTAGGGTACTTCAGGTCGTGGATTCGGCAATCAGGGCTTCAGACACCTGAATATGGTGATTGTGGGAGACTGGTGTTTCTTAGAGGAAAGACAGCAGTAATTTTAAAACATGTTTTTAACATTAATTTTTGTATTAAAATACTCTTAATCTATTTTGATATGGTTACGTGCACTTCTAATCAGAAGCTTGCAAGTATTTAGCTCTGGATAGTTACAGTTCATGTGTATATATAATATTTTTTTACCACAACTTAATTCCCTACCCTGTAAATCCCTATGGCATGTGTCCAAGGGCAGTTGCAGTGGCAACTACAAGTCTCCCAGAAGAATGATTTAACAAGGGGAAATCTGATAAAGACCATGGCAGTAAACTATAATACTGTCACAGCCTCGCCTCTCCTCCTATTTGGGGAGTGGTTGGTCATTCAAGTCTCTTCACACTATTCTTCTATTAAACAAATGTCTTTAGAAAGACAATTCAGGCAAACTATTTGCTTGAAGTGGACAAAGGTAGAATCAGGAAGGATAGGGCTAAGCAGGGATGGGTGCCTTCCAGGAAAAAAATAACTTTCCATAATTTTTTTTTTCCTCAGACTTAAACATTTTCAGTGGTGTGTTTTTTCAACACCTTCCCACTGAAGAAGGTTTTGAGAGCTTGCATCTGTGTTTTTATCCTGCTGAGTTTGCTCTGAGATATTCTTTGTGCTTTCATGAACTGGCTATTACTCTTCTTTTTTTTTTTTTTTTTTTTTTTTTTTTCCCCTTCAGTAGGAAAGACTGGTTTTTCTGTATGTCAGTGTCTAGGTGAAGCCTTTCCATCTTAGATTACCTAGATGGAATACCACCATTTAGGGAATAGGGGATGTGAGGATCCTGTTGGAAAACATGCTCTTAATTATTTTGCATTCTAAGCATACACATTTCATCTTGAATTAAAATGGGTACTGTGTTCTTTTCATAAGAGTAAAGATATCTCCATCTGTAGTCAGTCATTCTTGAGGTTATCATGGTAGGACTTATGCAGTGTTCACTATATGCTCAGTATTTTACATTTGTATGGTATGGGATATGCTGGATGAAAAAACGAAAAAAAGACCCCATGCCTTGGTTTTATACAGCATGTATTTGCATTTGAAGTATTACTATGAAGCGGTCATATTTTGAGTTCAGTGTTCATGCTTATACACTTTAATTAAAAAGTTGTTCTTTCAGAAGATGAAATTCTAATTAAATTTCATCGGCTGACTAGTAGCAGAAGGGTTTAAAAGATAAGGTGATGATTTCTTAATTAACAGAGTTGTTAACATAATATTCTAGTTTTCCTTAGCACCAAAATACTTTGCCATGACTTAATGGCACCTGGATTATGAGTGGCATCAGAGGAACAGATGCAAACTAATAGGTGGCATTCTGAACGCATTACAGGAAAAATCATGTTTTTGTTGCAGTCTGAGGAGCACTCGCCTATTTAACAACTTAAATTATGTTCAAATGTTTAGAAAATAACTTATAAGAAGTTCTACTGAACTTGACATGAAAAAATATGAAATGAAGGCTTCCACAATTTCTTCATGTGAACTGTAGATGATCTGCTGAAGTTATGGCTTTGCATGCCTCCTTTAAAAACTGCTTAACTGTTTTGTGTGCATAGTTGCTCATAGTGATTTAAAATTCTTTGTTTGAAGCTGCTTGCCTATTCTCAGTTTGTTTTACTTGGATTCAGCAGTGCTTTTGCTTTATTTCTTCAAAGGAATAACCACAGTGTTGACAATGACGACACTGAGCATCAGTGCAAGACATTCACTGCCAAAAGTATCCTATGCTACTGCCATGGACTGGTTCATAGCGGTCTGCTTTGCCTTTGTGTTCTCTGCTCTTATTGAATTTGCTGCTGTCAACTATTTTACAAATATTCAAATGGAGAAAGCCAAAAGGAAGACGGTAAAATCCCTTCTCGAATTTCCAGTTGCTCCAGTACAAAGAAAAAGAAGTACAGAAGAGACAGTCATGGTACGTTTTCAGCTTATACATACATTTTCTGTCTTTTTGGTAGTGTTTCTCAGTAAAAACAGGCCTTTAACTTCCTCCCAGGTTCCCTCTGAGCTAATGATGCGGTGTAAGTCAGCCCAAGGGAAGGTTAATGTTACGCTATATTCAATGATATAAAACCTGTAAAACATGATTTCTTACTTACATTATTGGATTGGCTTTGGGCAGAGGAGGAGATTGTGTCCATCCGTACCTGCAGTCTCTTCTATATTTAGTTGTGTTTTGGTAAAGGTCAGTTAGGATGGGTATCTTTAGGAAACCTTCTTTCCCTTTGCACATTGATTCTGATTGGACTGATTATACAGACCAAGATATTGCAGATTGAGGGCAGCATGTTATTTTATGTGGCTAATGTCTTTAATGCATTAAAATAAGCTAAAGCATTGCAGTCCTACCTTGGGCACTTTCCTAGACACCACAGTTCCCCTTTCATAGCATGTATGGCCTAGCTAGAGTTTTCTTTCTTCATCAGTTACAATTTCAGGAATTTTTAAAGAATGCTGGATGAAACCTTTGTGTCCACCATAGATTTCATTTTTATGTAATTTGTGTATCTTTGCACAGGAGCTCACCTCAACTCCTGATAAGGTTTTGGGGCTCTGATTAACAAAATACTTTCTGGCTTTCATAGTGCTTCAGGTTAAGTGTGACTTGTGTGGTAGCTATCTTAGTGTGCGGACCAGTTAATAAGGGCTTGATCTCATTTCCAGTTGAGCTTAACGGTGATTCTCCTTTCCTCCCTTTCCCCATTCCCATATGCTTACTCTCTGCTGCATCACTCCTTTTATTCGTGAGACACCCAGGTAACAAAATCACTACAGCACTTGCACTGGCCATGCGGTAGGCCAGTAATTCCCAGCCATGGCTGACTCTTGGCAACACTGCTCAAGAAGCAGGACACTGACAGCAGCACTGTAATTTACTCTTCCTGTCAGGATGACTTTGTAATTTCCTTTGGCTGAGCCATGATTTAAGAACCGCTATTTTATACTAACTCTTGGTAATTTTGTCTTCTGTCTCTTTTCACATCTCATTTGTCTCCTTCCCTATTCATCTGCTCTTTTTTTGCCTTCCCACCCCTTCCTTTTGCTATTGCTGCTCAGCCGCCACCCACCTGCTTCCCTTTTTCTTCCTCTTCTTTGCTGTCCTACCTTAGGTCATTACTGTTTTCAATCTCCTTGTCATGTTGTTTTATTAGCTCCCATTTCTGCTTAAAAGGGTAGATGTGCTCCTGAAGAGTTTGTTACTTGTCACTCCGTTGGCTGCTAGTAAGAGATGGGAACAAGAAAAAGTATGTTTATAGTAGCGTTCGCCTTGTCCATAGAGGTATTAGTGCCATTAGTTTATGCTAAGCTTCTTGATTGTAGGGCATGCAATTTAGTATAGTATCTTGGGCACTGCTGAGGAGCGTTCTAAATACTGCTTTTGGTGATAGTCAGGTTTTACTTGGGTCCATAGGAAAATAAATTACATAAGAACAGTTTCATCCTATGTTTGTTTTTAAGATTTCATTAAAACAAAAGGAAAAATAGTTTTCTCAGGAAGCAACGATGGAGGCTTAACAAAACTGTTTTGATTCATAGTCAGAATTGCTCTAAGTCAGTCTTGTATCACGCTTAGTCATTTACACACGTTTTGGAGAAACTTACCTTTCTTTCTTTCCGTCTTTCTTTTTTTTTCTTTTTTTTTCTTTAACAACTGCAACAACAGAACACACACAGCTTCACCCAACTCAAAAGCTAGGTAAAATGAGATGTGAACAGTTTGATTCCACTGCTTGCTTAATACCTCAGTTATAAATGTGGTAGTGTGCTTACAGGTTTGGGGATCTGGAAAGCTCTCAATGGAGCAATCTGCTCCTTTGAAGGGTTACGTGTTAGTGTTATGAGCATGTGAGTGATAATGTTGATTGTACCTTGAACTGTTTTGTTTTGGGTTTTTTTATGGCTTTTTCTCCAATTATGCCTATGCTAAGACTTCAGTCTTTGCTCTTCCAGGACAGACGTACAGGGTGAGCCCACAGGTACTGTTATAAAGGCTTAGGTATCGTGGAGTTCTTTCCATGACTAAAGGATGACTTCTGTTCTGGTCTCCTGCTGCACAGAACAGAAGCTAATGTGGCTGTTAGACTCTGCTTTCCAACCTGACATGTAATATAGACCTCTCCTTAAAATTTTTAGTTTTGCTTATAAAAGGCTAATCTAGAATTGTCTTATGCCTTATTATGAATCTGATTTTTTTTTTCTGCACATATACTGCCTAATTAGTGCTGATTTACCAGACATAACAGAATCTCAGCTTCCCTGTGAGTTTGTGGTGCACAAAGAATGCAGGACAATAGCCTGACTGTAGTATGTAATCTGTAAGCATTGCTTCTTAACATAAAGACTACATATTTTATCTCCATAGCTAATTGATAGGCTTTAATTTCTTAACCCAGTTAGTGTTTAAAAAAGGTCTGTACTATGTTGCCGCTATTGTGCTAGAAATTCTGTTAGCAATACAATTGCCCGAGCTCAAGGAAAAGTTTTATTTCAAACTTGAAATGTTTTTCAAACAGGCTTTGCCTAATCTGGTAAATTTGTCAGTCTTCCAAAATTAAAAATTTTCACTCAGCCCAGGGAGGATGTGTGTGTAAATTGGGAAAGAAGATGCCCAAATACCTAAAGAACTGTAGGGTTTCTGTTGTGTATCTCACCATTTGCAACCTGCTTTGGATCTTCTAGTAACTGGAGGGGGAGATCTCTCTCTTATGCCTGTTAGCCCTGTATGTTTGCCTGCCTTGAAATGGCATGCAGCTGGATGCACTGGCTTTTCATAGTTGAGATCCCATCTGTATAGGTCCCCTGAAAACAAGAAAAATACAGAGCAATTGAGGCAGTTAAGGAAAACAAACAAAGTGATATTACGCTTTTAAATGAGGGTTTCATTTTATGGGCTGTTGATTCTGCATTATTCACTGGATGGTTATGGGCATTTGGATTTTTTTTTTTTTTAGTTTATTTTTTTTCTCCAGTAATGTGGTGGGATTATTAGCAAGCTGGGCTATGAAACTGGATTCCTGTAGAATGGTGGGATTTTACTATCTGATCTATCTGATAGTACTAGAAATTAGGCATATCAATAGTAAAATTTTGTAAATAAAGATAAATTGCATATAAATGGAATTCCTTTTTTGACATGTATGTGCTTGACCGATTTTTGACCATAGAATTAAAGTGGGCTTTCTGTATTGAATCAGTTCATGTATTACTCACACTGGTTAGATTTCTTGGTGGTGGGTTTTTTTTTTTTGGTTTGGGGTTTTTTTTTTTCAGTCAAAAATTTTGTTTTTCAGTCAAAAACACTTTTCCAGTTGTCTTGGATCAAAGGCAACTCCTATCATTATGATCAAATGATTTGGAATGTATTCATTCAACTTACGTGTTTCTTCACCACAACCAATACATCTTTACTTTAGCAAACATGGACTATACGCTTTTCCAAGTTATTCTCCTGTGTAATTATATTTACTTTTTTTGGAGCCGCACAGACGGTGTGACTGATCAATACATTGATTACAGTAAACATTAAATGAATTTCAGATGCTAGCCAAGTAATCTGAACTGTGTTAATTCCAACAAAAAGTCCTGGTGTCTAGCTACTTTACTGGACTGGGGATGGCAGGGGCAAGCGGACAGCCTTTGTAGTGCTTACAGATGCAGCGTATGCTCCTCTATCACTTGATTTGGTTTTAGCCATGGTAGTATTCAACCTCTTTTTACCCTCCTCACCCTCCCTGCCCCATTTCAACTCTCTTCTTGTTGCCAATAACTTTCTGACACAAACTTAATGGGTTTCCATAAGGCGGAGTGCAGTTCTGTAGTAGACATCCCATGAACAGGACCCAAGGTTGTTTGAAATCTGCCTTGAGTTCTCAAGGGACTTGGACAACCTCACTCATCTCTTCTGTCAGCCACAGTGGGATAGTACTGGAGTCTGTCTAAGCCAAGACAGATGACTTACTCCTTGCCTCCTGTGGTATCTTGGTCTTGGGAGCAAGTTAAAATGCTCTCGGGTTACAATGAATGAACCTGTCCCCAAATGTTCTGAACTCCTTTCTTTAGTAAAAGCAGAAGTGTTGTTGCAAGTCAGTGTGTGATGAAAATGAATGATTTATAGTTTGTTATTGGACTCCTGAGTCTATTTTTATGCTTCTGCACTATTTCCTTTTCACTGTATTCCTGTGGAGTTTATTTTTAAAGACCTACCCAATTTTGGAGATGAAGAATGCTACTGAAAAATAGCCTTCAAAAAAATAGGCTCCCAAACACTGTTAGCATAAGCTTCAACCTCAGCTGTTTTGTTAACAAGAGTGTGAAACTTGAAAAAACAGGTCAGGCTCAAACAGACCTTTTGAATGGAATAATTTCTTCAAACTCGGTCACAAGTAGATGGTAACTCTCGAACTTTCTTCCTCTTTTCTGAAGCCACTGAAGTGTCACATTGTCTTAAGTAAGCCCTGTAGCATCTAATGGAGGAACTCAAGGGTCAAACTCTTCAGTGCCCTGTAGGTGCACACTCCTCTCCTCACCAGGAGGATCCATGCTGGGGTCATACGTGACTGACGTGTACCTGACAAGTTTACAAGAAGCATTGTCATGTGGACAACCTTCATAAGTGCTTTCATGGGATTAAGATGTATTTTCTGTGATGGGGAGTACTTGCCTTTTAATCGTGTGATGGACACAGCTCAAGTTATGTGATGGTATGGAGAGCAGGGATCCTTTGGCAGCATTTGGTGAGCAAAGATCTGGAGCAATTCACCTCTGTGCCCAACCCTGTGCCCTGTCTCATGACTTCTGGAGCAAGGATTGCGCCAGATGAATTCTTCTCATGGGCTGGGTTTAATCCAGAGGTTGTAGGCTGGATACTTCTCTCTCTCTCTCTTTTTTTTTTTTTTTTTAATTTGTTTGTTTTTGTGTGTCTTGTGTTTAAGGTCTAGACTGTAAGTGAAAGTAGAAATTTTAACCTTTGAACCAAAGCTTGTTTTTGAATGTGTAGACATATTGTGTAATGGAGAGAGGTGCATAAAATGTACCATCTCTAGAGTAGTACTGGAAGGTACTGGGAAATGCATTTACCACTTAATTTCTTTGCTTCTTCCTTGGACTAGTGGAAAAATAGCTTCCCCTGTCCCAGTAAATAGAGAAGTGGAGTTCAACCCATTTTTCACATGTGTATAAGGAGTTATCTGAGGAGCAGACAGATCTTAATGGCAGTACTTGGACCACAAGGTAATGGTCTGTTTACTGAACTCCTTATGTGGATGCATAGCCTACCTCCTTTGTGTGACTTGAATAGTCCTGCAGTTGGAACAGCATTTCAGTTTTTAAATATAATAATCATTTTTTTGCTGCTTCACTACTTCCATACTGCCTAAGGTGTCGGGGTGTTACGGTTTGTTTGTTTTGTGGTTTGGTGTTGTGTTTGTTGGTTGTTTTTTTTTGTTTGTTTGTTTTTCTGGTTTTTTTTTTTTTTTTTGGTTTTTTTTTTTTTTTTTTTTGTTGGTTGTTTTTAAAATATGNGCAGTGGCATTTAAAACTCGGATCCTAATGAAAGACTTCAGGCTCAAGAAATGCATAGAGTTCATGCAAATATAAGGACAGGACCATGCAAAGGGAGGCTGCTGAGCTATGTGAATAATCTCTTTGACATGTTAACAATTTTCTGTCGCTCTAGTTTCATTAGTCAACACTTCTGCTGTCCATGATTTGCAGTCATAATATGCTGGCATTATGTTTAAGTAGGTTGAGAGTGGATGCAGGTCATAAAGAACTGGCACATTTCATACTGAACGCTATTAGAAAGATGGGAGCAAATGACTACCTAGGGTAACGCTGCAGTGATTTAGTGAGAACTTTGAATGTTTGGATACCTGTGGATAAAACAGATCCAAAATGGTTCCCAAAATATTTTATTAGCTGTGATGCTCGGGTACAATGGTTTGTGGGGTTCCCCCCCCTTTTTTTCTTTTATTTTTTGTTTGGGTGAGGGTTTTTTTTTTTTGGTCATTGTTATTTTTCTTTGGTTTTTGTTTTTTAGTTGTTTTATAGACTTAGATAGTCCTATCCAGCAACTGGCACTTGCAATGTATAAACCTAAATATGTGCTCAGACAACATGATTGGGGCATAAATGTGGGGTGTACAATTTAAAATGGTTTTCTTAATATTTCACATAGTATGTCTTTCTAAATAGCACAAATTAAAGTGTTATATTAAAAAATTTTGGTCTGTTTCCAAGAACCTGGTATTGCTCTACCTTTAACATGGTTGAGTTGTGGAATAAATTTACACTGGAAGTAGAAACATTATTTTACTGTAATGTGAGCAAAGTAATTACTGGTGATATTAGGTTTGGGGCTAGATTCTCACCCAACTTACCTGTGATGTAAAAAACCCAAAAAGACTGGGTGTTGATAAAATGAACAAAATTGTTAGAATTCAAAGTTGGGGAATGAGTTTTTTTCTTATTGATAGTGGAAATGCTTTTTGTTTGTGTTATTTCTTTTTCTTTTTTCTTTTTCTTTTTTTTTTTTTTTTAATATACACACAAAGCAGGAGTTTAGTTTCAACACCTGATTTATAACTAAACAAGAAATCCTGCTGGAGCGCTATCTTTCTAAACCTTACTAGGAAATGTGGTAATTGCTCACTCTTCAATTTTCTGTAAGTATTATAACATATTATAATGAACTACCACAACAGTAGCCAAGGGAATATGAGGGATATGCTCTGCTGTTCTTCATCTGATGCTCAAATATCTGGCAGTGTTTACTGTAGTTACTGGAAGACTTTAATTTAAATGGTATTAGGATAAGGCTTTTATTTTGGAAACCAAAGCATAGCTCAGTAATGTCAATCTTCCAAGTGATTATTCCAGAAAATACGACATCCCATTGTTTTTAATTTTTAAAATACACTTAAATGCCTTTCTCTGTCATTGTGCTGATCTAATGAAAAGAGGCACTCCTTATGGTTTTGTCATTAGAATAAGCAATACAATCCTGTTTAGCATGAAAATAACTTTTAGTACTAATGTCAGTTGCAGGCATTAAGCAAGTTCTTGTATTGATCTAATTGCAATTTCCTTCCTTATTTTTGTACAGGCAAACATTAAGTACTCAAAAAAAAAAAA
>WEKW01031067.1:11390-28678 GCA_013389905.1 Sula dactylatra
GTAAAGGCAAAAAATAAGTAATTAAAAAAAAAAAAAAAGTGGTAGCATTTCAGAAACAATAAGTCAGAATAAACCTGTATGGTGACAGGAATAAGATTTTCAGATTGTTCAGCATCCCTTATAATGCAAATTGTCAGGTAGTTTATAGTTTTCTCTGTGATGATTAGTATGAAATGATGCCTTTGAACACAGGCTCTTCATATTTTCTCGTTAAACTTTTTTCAGTGTTTATATTTAAATTTCAGTTTTGTTTCCCCTCCACGAGGAGTTTTCAATACTGGTGAGCCGAATGACACCAAATAGCAATAGAGCTTCA
Organism: Sula dactylatra; assembly: GCA_013389905.1. Classification (NCBI taxonomy): domain Eukaryota; kingdom Metazoa; phylum Chordata; class Aves; order Suliformes; family Sulidae; genus Sula; species Sula dactylatra. Next base: position 11,707 of record WEKW01031067.1, read on the forward strand.
CAGCTGTGTGTGCGATTTCTAGCTGACTTCGTTTTTACACCAGGAAAATTGGAGTCAGAAGAAATAAACGTTGAGAGGCTTGGGAAAAATCTACGAGGCGATGAGTGTTCAAGGCATTTTCAGCAAACTACTGAAGCAAATTTAACTACATCTTTAAGGTCACTGAAAATTGAAAGCTACAGAAAATAACGAAGGTCTTTGGTACCTAATCAGCTGGTTTTCTTCCTTTCATAGATGTTATACAGAGTACCTCCACAGTCAGTTAGCACACAACGTATCCTAATAGATTTTTTCTTTCTCCCTGTAGTTGTTTTCAGTTCTTTCATTTTTGTCATATAAATAAAATCTTTAAGAACTGTGCACACCGGTGGCTAAGAACCATATACATACATACTTACATATAGATCCATCCATACATATATGTATGCAAGTATATGGCTCTTAAGCACCATACAGGGGGATGGGGGTTTTTTGGTATAAATTTGGCATCCATTTTTTGAAAAAAGCTTCTTCTAATTTATGTCTCTCTATAACCTTGAATTCACTTTTCTTCCACATGATGCGTAAGATAAGATGGAGAGCTCTTCTTACGTCTCCTCCCCTCCCATCCCATGATTCAGATCTCAAAATGAGCAGCATGGATGGTGTGCTGGCTCTTATAGCTTATCTCCCCTCACTTTTCCTCTCCAGATAATCTGCATTGCTCTTTGCACTGCTAAATCTATGGACTAGATTTCATTGTATTTTGTGGCAGGTGGCACTTTTACTTGGTCATATTCCAGGGCTCTGTAAGGCAAAACAAAATCTCTTAGTATGATTCCAGTAAAATTTTGATTGACTGGCTCTACAACATAATAGTAAAACATGGTAGATTTCTCCTCCAAGTTGTGCATTTGCTAGCAGCACGGCAATATGGTGACTCAGTGGGATTTGGGACAAGCAGCATTATTTACACTGATGACAACATGCTACTTCCCTGGTAAATGTCAAATGGTGTGAATTTGGCAGGCTATAGAATGTCCTCCCAGAAGAACAGACTGTTTCCTTAGGAAGGAATGGTAAGGATAAAAAACACTATGGTAGAGTTTAATAGGAAAATATTACTAAATTACCACACAAACAATTTTCATGTTGCAGCTAAACCGTAAGTAATACCAGACTTTTGGTTGCTTTAAGCCTTCCAATTTTTGCATGAGTTTTTGTTTGAATTAATTGAAATTTCCCAATTTGGGAAGCCTGTGCTTTCATATAGCACATCACTGACCTTCCTGTGTATTAAATTACCTTTGTGTCATTGAAGGTTTAATAGTGCTGTCATGGAAGGCTCTAATCTTAGTCTTGCAAAATTAATAGTAAGGCATAAAGATGTCTGTTTATTGTTCACTTTTCATTCCATTATAGTAACACCCCTTTTGTTATATGCTTTATTATTCTAATAAACAATTAAAATTCTTCTGCACAAATTTAAAACTGCTTTGATTTTGGTACCCTTTTAGATGGTTTTGGATTTTTTTTTAATTTTAGTTTGGGTTTTTTTGGTTTGTATTGTTTTGTTGGTTGTGTGGGTGTTTGTGGTTTTATTTTGTGTTTTTATTTTGGTGGGTTTTTTTGGTGGTTTTTTTTTTTTTTTTTTTTTTTTTTTTTTTTACTTAGGGAGATTAAGTATCCAGAATGGTGATTAGGCACCTAAAAGGCTTAATTACTAAACTTCCCTGGGTAGGCATGTACTGAACTGACTGGCTGCTTCCGAAGGGTTTGCCATGCATCTTAGGTGGAGAAATACCTACTCCATTTCGTGTGAATGGCCAGCATGCCTATTAGATATAGCCTCTCACAAACCCTACTGGGAGTCTGAGCAGGCCAGGAAGAAGGAGAGGAATTGATTCTGTAGCCAGCCTGTCTGTGCACACACTGCAACGGGAAGGTGAGATTGAAGTGTGCAGAATGCAACGTCTCTAACAAGGAATGAGGACCACTTGTCCTGGAATATCTAGTGGCCTGATGGGGAAGCGCTTGAGATATGGGAAGCCTATGTTGATACCCCTGCGACAGGCAGGGTGGATTTGAGGTCACCTATCACCAAACCTAGGTTCCCATCCTGGTCTCTGGGTTACTGTAGAGGAGGACAGAGTCTTTTTGTGTGTGTCTTTTCACTGTGACTTTGCTATCTAACTTTGGGAAAGAGCTCAGAGCTGAGAGTGCTGCGTAGAGTCAGATGGCTGCTTCTGCAAAGGCATGTAATCTAGGCTCTGATCCTACCCAGGGCATTTCTTTCCAGCTTTGACAGCTGCTTGCTGAATGTCGAAGCGTTAGCTCTCTCTTGCTAGGACTGGTACCAGATGGTGATGTTGTGACTTGTAAATTCTGCTGTGAATTTATCCCTAAGAAAGTAGAAGCTACTGCTCTAGATATTGTACTGCCTCTGTCCCAGAGAGAGATAGCCACTTTAGTGAAATCCTGTGTAAAAGATCTGCTAAGGACCTAGAAAATACATTGGCTTGCAGCAATGAACCGTTTCAGTAAACAAATGGTGCAAAAGCAGCCCTGGGACCTTGCGCAGTGTTGCTGTGAAGGTCTGTCGGAGGCTGAGGCTGACACAGGTCGTGTGAAGTGTCTATATATCCAGCCTCAGGATGGCTGAACTATTTTCCAAGGAGTGCTGAAGCAGATTAGAAGAATAGCTCTGAAATTATATTGCAGATGCATAGTCCTAGTTTTAGTGTGTAGTACTCCTGGTTCTCTGTTAGCTCAGGCAGTAGGAACTGCTTACTTTGGATTTAAATCCAAACAGAATGTATCCATCATACAAACTATAAAGCAATTTAAAATTGCAGAGGCTGAGGTGATGCTGTTATGTAGAGTACTCACAAGCTCTAGGAAGATGTTCTTGAGTTGTATGAAGGGGCTAACTCTGTACAGTGCTTGGACCAACACAAGAATTTCTCACAGCTTGCAGTGTTCTCGGTGCTTACGTTCTTAAATACAGTCCTAAGGATAAAGTTGCTTGATGCCCTGGTAATCACTTTTATCATTGCTGCATTGTCCCCAGGACTTGGCTTGTGACTTTTAAATAATGTTCTTGTTTGTTTTGCAGATTCTAGGTTGGCCTTCTTATAGGGAGTACGCACTGTGGTTGTTACCAGCTCTCTTTGCTCTGTAACAAGATGACTAAGTTTGTCAGTTCAGTATTGTATATTGCTGTGCTGATGATCCCCTTATATGAATCTCAGCTCAGCTGCTGCATGCTACTTCAGTTCATGCTAAATTTGCAATCTTGACTTCATTGAAGTGCAAAATTGGCTTGCTTGTCAAATACTGGTAATACATACAAAACAATCCAGTACTTTGGTTTTTTGGCTCAAGTCAAGGCTTATGTAGGCTTAGAGAAAGTTTCAGAATTTCCACACTATGTGAGCAGCTGTTTATAGTGTGCAAACCTTCTTAAATATTGAAGAGCTTAGATTGACTCATATTTGTGCATCATTTTAGTGCAGTAGTAAACAGCAGTATCCATCAAAGTTGAGCTTAAATGGAAAAGCAAATGATGTGCAAATTGATTTTTTTTTTTTCGCGATAGATTTGTTGTTGGTATTTTTTTATACGTTCTGTCATAGAAGCTGACCACCAAACTTGCTTCACAAATCTACCACAGTGTTTAACAATAAATTGTGTAGATTTATCCTGAAGTGTGCTAACAGCGTCATTCATTGTATTATTCATGGTTGATTGCATGCTTGTCAAGGGAAGGATACAGCATTAATTACCACATTTTACACATGCCTGTAAGGAGGTTGGTTTAGTTATCCTATCTTCATGCCAAATAAAATGGCCTTTCTGCTCTGGGACTAGCAAAAGGGCAGCTTACATCAGGACTTTTTATGTAGGAGGAATTTGTACACTTCAGGAATTCTCCACTTCAGTTCTTTTAACGATAAAAACCATGCAAAATAGCATGTGATGCTTAAAGTTAAAGCAAGATCTCTATGCTTTTAAATACAGTAAATATTTCAAAAGCGTTTTGCATAATGCATGCTGTTTTATTGATCATGATAAAACAGTTTCCACCTTGACCCTCAAAACTACAGGGAACACAGCTATTCTCTACAGAACAGAGGTTTTAGATTATTTTATTGCAGATCTGGTGCCTTTTTAATGGGTTTAGTACCAAGATTGGTGGAAGTCTATTATCACCTCACATAAATTAGAATCATATAATCATTTATGTTGGAAAAGACCCTTAGATCGAGTCCAACCTAATATTACTAAGTCCACCAATTAGAATATGTGCCTATTATTATTATTATTTAGGGTGTGCAGAACAACCAAATCCCAGAACTAAACCAGTCACTTCTGTGACATGCTTTTGCACTGGTATCTCAGGCTACATCTTTGCAAAGATGTGACATACTCTGCTCTGAGCTGTAAATCATCTGACTGCATCTCTTGGTTGTAAACTGCAGTGAGATTTTTGCTTGTTTCTTTAGTTTTAGTACACAAGCTAGTTGCTTAAAGAACTTGGATGTTGCAGCGTGTCATCCACAGACCTGGTGGGATCTCAGTCCTATGTACACGGCCAGTGCTGGAGGAGACCCAGGTCTCTAAGGGAGTGATGCCGAAACCTCAGATCCAGAGTGCTGAATCCCAGCCAGATGGAACACCATGGGAGAGGGCTTGGGATGTGAAAGCTTGGCCTTCGGGAGCTGCTGTGTACAACCAACCTGCTCCAGCTGCTTTCAACAAATAGGGAGGCAGAGGGGTGTCCCGAGCTTAATAACTGGAACACTTTTGCAGGAGATGGGCGATGTGAACAGATTCAATTATTTCCCTGTCTGACAGAATTTGAACCTCCTGTCTATCCTATGGTCCCCCATCCCATGCTAATGCATAGGATGGAGCTCTCTGCATCTCTTGTACTGAGCCTTTTTTTTCCTTTTATTTTTTTTTCTTCTTTTTCTTAATTTGTATGGACTAATGAAATATTCATTTGGACAGAAAGAAGGAGTGATTATCAATCTCTTCTGAAAAAGACTGGCGTCTGCATTTACCTATGTTTGGTCAATTCCTTGGCTTTGTTAGTGCAGTCACCTATCTACTTCTGGCATGTTGTACCTTTTAGTGTCCCTAAATCAAAGTCTTGGTAATAAATGTTTGAAGTCCCAAACAGGCTGAAACTTAGCTTTCACAATTGCCAATCTTGTCTGTTAAAAATCAAATAGGAGATTGGTGCTATAGATTCTTGGCATTAACGTATCTCAGCCAACCACAGAGCTTTATCCAATGAAGATGTCCTACAAATAACAAAATGCATATACTTAGATTATTATCAGAGCTCTTGAGGACTTTGTCTATGCATGGACAGGAATGTGCTCTCAGATCGCCCAGGATTTTGAAACTCTCATCCATAGTGTTTCTGCCAGTTAAGATTCAGATGCTTAATTTTCCTGACAGGTTCAACAGCAAGAAGGTTTCCTCTTGAAGGAGCCTATAGCAAAGCAAAGTACTTACTACTTGTGGTTTGGTGGTGGTTGTGAAGGTGGAGTTAGTTGAACCAAGTCAGAATGATTTGCTATTTCAAAGGAAGGGTGAGGTGTCATATACGTAAGCAGTAAGTTGTTGTGTTTATAGAAAGGCAATTTTTGTAAAATGTATTAAGCCTGGTGTTGCATGCTGTAATACACCTGCATTTTATGGTAGCTTCCAGGCTCCCATTTTGCTTTTCTGAGCTATACCATTTTAAATGCCTCCAAAAAATCTCACTGAAACATCTCCAGAAAATCAGATCCTTTCTGAATCTAGAGTGAGAATGTGAAAAATGTGGACTCAGTATTCCTGAGGAGTCCCATCTGGGCTAGCACAGCAGCTCTCTGTTGGCTCAGGATAATTGAGTGGTTTCCTGACTTGCCATCGGAAAGGAATCTTTACTTGGATAATCCCTTAACTTCTTGGGTTGCATTTCAATTTGGCTTCCATTTGTTTTTCATATTTTATTTCTTGTTTTCATGCCTCCAAACTAAAAGCTACCGATAGGCAGTAGATTTGTGTTTCTCGCTGTTATTTTTAAAAAGACAAAGTAAAATAATTTTGGGAGGCAGCAAGTGCTTTACATATGTATGTAATTTTGTTGGTCAGATTGTCATTATCACAATATCCTTTTGCTAGGGTTATGCACCATAGCTGAAATGTCTGTGGAATGTTTTGATTAGTACAAACCAAATGTTGCATTTTACTATGTTTTGCAATGTAGTGGTTAAGCTGATTTCTGCTGATGTAACAGAATTTGGTTTGTAAGGCTTGGCCATAGAACCAGCCTTGTTTAATAGTTTTGTTTTTTTTTTTTTTTTAGTGACCTTGGTGCTAATCTTCAGGTGATGCAGAGTTGTGAGATGACATTAGTACAGAGGAGAAAGAGACTAATGTAGGAAAAAATGAATTATCTTTACAAAACTGAGTAGAGGAATATATAGGGATCATATGTATACAACCAATAACAAGAATTTTTGCTATAAACTTTTTAATATAAACTTTTTAACTGGAGGAACCAAAAAGGGTGCGCACCTGAGTGCTCTGAAGGAGGAGAATGAGCTATTGTCGTGATAGTGTCTTGAGTAAGGCAAGTGCAAGAAAAGGATAGTTGAGGGGAGGTGGTAGGCAATGTGCTGGTGAGGCCACCTTGGGAATGAGTGTCCATTCTGCTCAGCTTTGACAGGGCGTGGAGCTGGGTGCTTGCCGCTCCCAGTGGGAGTGATACAGCTGTCCTGTTAAAAAAGGGAGCAGCGAGGCAGGCTGCCCGCCTCTTGTTTTGCTGGTGCACACTGATTCTACAAAACCTACTGGGGATAGGAGTTGGAGCATGTTCCCCTTAGGGCTTCTGGGGTGTATAAGGTATTGGTGCTAAGCACTGACCCAGGTGATTTTCTGCCTCCAATATTTAAGTTGCTCCCAGCACTGTTAGAGTGACTATTAACAGTTAACAGGCTGCTCCAGTAGTGGCCAAAGCCCCAGCCTTTCCATGTGTAATGTAACACCTATGTCCATGGAACATGCTTGTTTCACGTTTCAAGGACAACGTTTAATTCAAGAACAGAAATCCAAAATATTACAATGACATTATGCGAGAACAACCAGTGTTCAGTGATATGTTGTCTGTGGAGCATGTTTGAAATACCATTTCTAACTTCCATGCTCTGAGCGCTTGGAAGGTGGTTTCCAGAGAATTAACAAAAAATGTACCCATATTTTTGGGGCTTGTTATGCAGCGCTGTGTTGTGGTATCTTACAATGTTATCTCTTTGGACTTTATGTGTATGTTGTAATACTGCTGAGGAAGCTCGGTTTCTCTCTAAACTTAAGGTTCCTGAAGTATTGGAAGTTTTGTGTATCAGTGGCAAGAAAGAGAATGCCCAGTAGACTTTTAAACAGTTACACGTTTTGACCATTTGAAATAGTATAGATAATTTTATTCTAGGATAAACACTGTAACGGGACATGAGTAGTGGATTAAGTAGCAACAGGTCTTATTTGGTCACTTAGATTACAGCCAAAGTGGAGGGAAGAGGAGGTATTATGCAAATGTATCGATGGAAACAAGTTCCCACAAAAGAAATGGAGATGACTGGAATGTGGGAAGGAGCCTGGCTGTTACCTGTCTGTCTTACCATTGTCTGTGGTTGATGATGCACAGAAGGGAAAGATACCGAGGTGGCTGTTGAAAACAGATGACAGTACAAGTGAGCAGGAGAGTTAAATGGTGCTTCTGTGAATTGCACTTAAGTGTCTGTTCTACTCTTGGGACCATTTTTTATGGTTGCGCTTGGAGTGACTGAAGATGTGGTACTTCTGTTCTCCAGCAGCATCACCTCTAAGCTACTGGTGTAATGTAGGCAGAGAGCAGTAGGAAAGCAAGACATGTCTTAGTTCCACTGCAGATCTACTTTGCAACCCTGTGGGCTTTTGCTCCCCAGGCACTGCTTGAAGGCTTTATGATGGGAGAATCTTACTTGAGCAAAGCCAGGTTTTCCAAGGATCTGCACGTAGAAGGTAGAACTCACCTTCTTTCAATGACTTGCATCTGCTTAGCTTTGCAAGCCTTCAAGTAACATGCAAGACTCTGTTAGGTATTACCAAGTCTCTAGTAAATGGACTCCTGTCCTGATTGTACTTTATAATCTCAATTTAGCACTCTTGAAAGCTACTTTACTACTCCTGGGTCATTGACAACCCTAGTGTGAAAGTATCCAGATTACACACCTGTGTGTACTTCTGCACTTCCCAAAGAGTGACTCAGGCTTCTCTTTCAAATAGTACAATTAGTCTTTCTTTCAGGAAATACCAGTTTCCTCTGGTGTTTGTTCTAGTCCTCTGCTTCTTTGAATTGCAGATGCAGAAAAATAAATAAAAGGGATTGACACGCTTCTATGCAGGAAGGAAAATTGTGAATCCTAAAAGGGATTCTTTAATATATCAACCATGAGCTGGCAAATACATCAGCCATGAACTGGCATATAGCTGTGACAGCTTCAGATAAATTCAGGCCAGCAGTATTGCCAGTGATTCATTTGTACTGCAATTAACAGGATTTGGGACCAGCATTCCGGCCACGATGGGAGTACTGGAGATGTCAAGTGATTTTTTTTTTTTTTTTTAAATTATTTTTTTCAGATTGTTTTTTTAGTTCCCATTTCTCTGTTTGCTTTAACAAAAAAGTTAAGCACAACTGATGCAGCAGACAGACATGGTTGTCAGTCTTCTCACTACTTAAGGTACTAGTACCCTGAATAACACCTGAGTTGTTCTCCATTACTGTTCTGGCACTTAGCTGGAGAGAATTGCTGTTGGATGAAGGAGGGAAGAGAGATCGTTGCCCACTTTCTCTCCCTTTTCCTTGTGCTGTGAGGTTTGGCAGTGTTCCCTGTTAGGGATGAAGGGAAGGGCAACCAAAGGCACCCTAAGTGTGGTGCAGGGCAATGCCTGGGAACAGTATCATCAGAGAGGTGCAGAACATGTGATTTTTGATATGTAACAAGTGATTGTTTGGTCCTGCTTGTATTTAGACCTGTATTGCTGTTGTTGAGTGTATATATACCCTATCTGCCATTAAATCTTTGTCTTTCAGAAAGCAGTGAGTCTTCACACAAAATATGTTACATATTATATCTAAAATGTAATATGTTTTATATTGTACCTTAGGTGCAGGACTGAAAGTTCTAAAGTGTGTTGTTCAGGTACCCTTCCAGAAGGAGGTTCAGGAGATGTTAGGCTTCCTCTTAAATGCAGAGAAGAAAGGCAGAGCCTGAGTCCCACTCCCAGAAGTCAGTAAAATATTAAACTCTGCTGGATTTCCCATTTATACGTCCGTATTTCAGTTTCTCATCCAGCCTAATAAGTACTATTTAGCTTTCAGAAAGACATCCAGACTTGCCTGAAGACATCAAGTGAAGGAGAATTCACCACTTTTCATAGTTAATTAATGGAAAGGAGTAGTTGATGAACGACTGATTTATTGACTGGTTCAATTGCAGCTGGAGAATTTATTGCCTGTGGTTGATGTGAAAAAGCACTGCCTTTATTTCTGAAAGAGCAGCAGTGTGGTAACTTGGTTTGGTGAATACTTGCATTTTAATAGCATCTACTCTAGAAGACAGACTAGAGTTCCTAATACATGGTAGTTACTTTTCTGGAGATGTAAAGCAGAAGTAAATCATCATGGCTGGTAAGTTGTGTCTAGAATGTTTTTATATCATCAGAGAAATAGGTAAACATCAGAGAATTCTGTTCTGAGCATGAGCCTGGAAAAAACCCCCAACTCTAACCTAAGCATGCTTAGCCTCATGGTATTAAGTTGTGATGCATAAGATGTGTTCACCCTGGTGTTCCAGCCACAGGGAAAAGGAACTCGTTTATCACTTTGTATGCTATTAAATCCATTTTCATGAGCACACGGTATCTTTGTGCTTCAGGATCAAGCTACTATGAGTATTACTTTGATAGCACTTGATTGTAAAGTTTCCATTGCTTCTGTTTAAGTTCTTATTTTAAGAATGACTAGTATTTTTTTGTAACTTTGCAGAGTACAGATGCCAATTCAAATGTGCGGAAAAGAACGAATGCCACAGTACAGTCCGAAGCTGATGGTGGGAGCCGAATTGACACAAGGCACAGCTCCATCCAGCCTCCCTCTGTAGCTCAGGGGTCTTCTGACATTACACCCCACTCCCTTTCTGCATCAAGTCCCAACCCTTTCACACGCATCAATGCATCAGAGACATTATCTTCCGCAAGAGCTACCCCTCCAGCTCCTCCTTCTACCCCAATTTTAACTGGATTTGTATCCCAGCATGCCACAGCTGGATCCCCTTCCATTCAGCACTTGCTTGGATCTAGACTGGAGCAGATTCAGACCACTACACCTAATACATTAGGAGCATCTGCAAAGCCATCTGCTGTCACACCACCTGCTCCCCCCGCCTCCCACTCTGGCACGAGTAAGATAGACAAATATGCACGCATTTTATTTCCTGTTACCTTCGGAGCATTTAACATGGTCTACTGGGTGGTGTATCTATCCAAGGATACCATGGAAAAATCGGAAAGTCTAATGTAGTTTTGCTGCTATGTAGTAGTTCCTAAATTATACTCACATTTGATGCAGAGTTTCTTCTTTTGAAACTATTTAAAAAGGTCAATAATTCTTATTTATAAAAGCTGTGTGCTACTTTCCCGTTGTAAAGGCTGGAGTTATTGGGGATAATTAGTTAACTCCTACCAGAGTAATGGGTAACAGATTTGTCTTCCTCCCTTCAGCTAGCAGTGAACCATCACTCTCTTCAGACAGACTACTCTGGCTACACTGAACTTGCCTTTGGGAGGAACATGCACCCTAAACAGATCAAAGACAGAGGTGCAGAGCTGTGCAGTGGAACACATCTTGCATGTTGATTATTACAAATCCCTGAGGCACCCAGCACTGCTGTCTGGACACAGCATTGCATTCGCAGAGTGCAAGGTCCATGTCCTGAATATTTTGACAGTGCTTGCTAGAAAAGGACTTTCCCTGCTAGATTAAAATTGGCAGAATGGGGGGAAGAAAATGAACAGTGGAAAAAGAAAAGAGTCCAGCCTGGGAGAGTGCAACTCCAGAAAAGTATGCAAAGGAGTTGTAGAGCTCCATATATTTTTACTAAGCATTATTTTGCGTTGCAACCTGCGAAATTCTCACTCCAAAATAATAATGTGTGAACCTTGTAAAATCTGAAATCTGATGTAATTCTCAAAATTGGAGTTTTTTGTTCGGTAAGGTGAACTTAAGTGTGTGATTCTTCTTTGACCTTGCTGACCAGCTTGAGTGGATTTATTCCTAAATTACATCCATTGTGGTAGATGAGGACCAGGCCCACAATGTTCAACTTTTTATTTGAATTCTTTGTTGTTTCTTTGGATGCTTTGGGGTTTGGTTTTTTCCTCCGTGCCCCCCCCCCNCCCCCCCTCTTTTATATAATGTTTGAGTCAAGTTAAATTTTCAATACGGTTTTAAAAGTGGCTTCAAAATTAAGCAAAACAAATTTTCCTGTGCTTTGATGAGCGTGGCTATGGCACATCTTTGAGTGAATGAGAGATGCCCTTTTGTGAAGGAATGCTATGACATAAAGAAGAAAAGTAAGTTTCTAGGTGGAGCCTGGGGAAAAAAAAAGTTAATTTGTGATCTGTGTTTCTCTTAGACTATGGCATAGATAGGTGCTGTTCTTAGTGGTTCAAATTGCAATATGCAAGCAGGCAACTTTAATCAAGAATTGAATAGTTTAAGCCTGATAGAAATCTTGGTCAGAAATGTTCTTTTCACCAGAATGGGTGGAAGATATGCTGGCAATAAATCTAAAAATGTTTGTACGGATCCATCTGGCTAGGCAAATGTTAGCATTTCTGTGCAGGTGACGAGTGAAAATCAAAGGCCAAATTCTCAGCTGTGATCTGGCTATGCCTTTAAAGGGTCTGGACTAATCCTTAGCTTCAGCTGATTGGAATAGCAGATTGGTAGCCTATTGTCAAAGTTTTATGCTGGGGGGCAGAGCAGGTGAGTGTTGAGTGGTTCTGTGCCCAGGTAGTGATCAAGTGACTGATGGAGACCACAAGCAGCTGGGGTAAATGCGGACACACATGAGACTGCAACTAGACTATGTTGGGACAAGAATTGGAGTAAAAAGACCCCATAATGGTGAAACTATGACTGTATCTGGGTGCCTCTTTCTGTCTCTGCAAACCTTTTAGCTAGTTCACGGCTGAGAATCTGACCTTTAACTTATGGGACCTGGGAGACTGCAAGAGATGTGTACTAAAGCATGCAGTGTGGATCCCAGGTGGCTATTTCATGTATAGCATTGGACTGTAGGTGATAGAATGCACAAGATGTGGGAATGTCTTACATGACTTTATTATGATATAGTGATATAAACAGTTACCTTACTCTTTTTTTACTTAAGTGATGCTCTCAAAAGGCCAGGTATGATCCTTTCCTTTTTGTCTTTTACATCTGGATCATAGAATCATAGAATAGTTTGGTTTGGAAGGGACCTTTAAAGGTCATCTAGTCCAACCCCACTGCAATGAGCGGGACATCCTCAAATAGATCAGGCTTCTCAGAGCCCCGTCCAACCTGACTTTGAACGTTTCCAGGGATGGGGCACCTACCACCTCTCTGGGCAACGTCTTCCAGTTTTTCAACACCCTCATCGTAAAAAATTTCTGCCTTATATCTAGTCTAAATCTATTCTTTTTTAGGTTAAAACCATTACCCTTGTCCTATCACAACAGGCCCTGCTAAAAAGTTTGTCCCCATCTTTCTTATAAGCACCATCTAAGTACTGAAAGGCTGCAATAAGGTCTTCCCAGAGCCTTCTCTTCTCCAGGCTGAATAACCCCAACTCTCTCAGCCTGTCCTCATAGGAGAGGTGCTCCAGCCCTCAGATCATTTCTGTGGCCTCTTCTGGGCCCGCTCCAACAGGTCCATGTCTTAGAAGTCTGAGATTACAACACTCCTTAGAAAACCATTACACATGCCATAGCACGGAACTGGAAATGGAGCACCCATGCAAGGTGTCTAACTGCAGTAGTTTGCATCTTTGGGTGTATCTCTAGTTGCTGTAGCTGTTTCTTCCCTAATTTGGTCACATTATTGCAGATTGTCAGAATAGAAGATAGTATACAAGAGATTGTTGATTTATTTTGTTAAGCCAGAAGAAACAAAGCTAATCCTCTGGCAATTATTGATCATAATTGCACAAATGATAAAATATTTCTAGTATGAAGAACAATGGCCTTCTGTGTTGAGAGCCTAGCGTTTACGCCAGAAGTTACTGAAACTATTCTTTCCTTTCCTCTGTGATGAAAACCAAGCATGTTTTCTCTCAGGCAGAGCTTTAAATGATTCACTAGAAACAGCTGTCTCTTCCTTCCACCCATCCCTGTACACTGATTGTATAATCAGCTTTTTCAGTGCATTGTTCAGTAGGATCAACACTGAACACCGGTTCAGGCTATTTGACCAAGATTGATCTAAATGTGCTACTTGGATTCATTTGTAGTTCCTGTTTCATTTTAAAGACTTAAAGGAGGAAAAAAGGATTGCAAAAATTAATAGATTCCAAATATTTATTTCTATGCTTCCATTTTGGAAGAAAGTATCCCCCCGTCCCCCCCTCCCCGTGGTATCACTAAAATATTTTTAATCTGTCAGTGTATTTCTGAAGTACCTTCCAATGCTTGCATGCCTACGTTCAAAATGAGATATAAAAGAAAAAAACCTCATTATGAGTCTAGGACTAATTTTTTGTACTGTGCTACATTTTTGTTTTACAGCATATGAAGAAATTACCATAACTAGCTTTCCAAAGTACCTATGGACAATGTAAATAGGAATTTATTGTTAACAGTGGTTCTTAATTATGTTTAATCTCCTTGTAGAGTGATCAGAAACAGTAAAGAGCCTGCAGTATACTCAGTAATACTGGCAGGTTCTGAATACTGTGTAATTCAGAAGCACGAACAAAAGCAGGAATATGCTAAATATAGTGGCCCGAATGTTCAACACTGCTAACTAAAATCCTAAGGGAGAATGTTGCAGGTGTCATTTCAGGGACCAAATGGCTTATGAGGGATGGGTTTGAGTAAGATGAACCTCTACAGGGGCTATTTTAAATTTTTTTCTATTGGCTTTGTTGAACGATCTTTTTTTGACAGTACCATAGTGATTTAAAACTAACCAAACACTTCAGATAGTCATCTCTCTGAACAGGGAAGGAAACTGGATAGAAAGCCAAAAAACCTTACTAGGAAACAGAGATAGATTTCCACTGACTGCTGTTCCCTCGGAGACATTGTTACCAACAGTAAAACTCCCACAGATTGCAGTGATGCAGCCCCAACCACTTACGCAGTCATTTCAGAAAACCAGTTGAAAACTCGGTTCAGGAAGATTACCTTCATAGGAACTGAGGTGTATTTTATTGTCAGTCGAGAGCAAGGTCAAATTTCTATCAGCCCACTATTAGCAGGTTTCACTGCAATTGCAAAAATAATAAAGCCAAGCAAGGTGGCAAACCTAGACCCCAGCCCTCCATGGTGACCTGAGCTCTTACAGTGCACCAGCAGAATTGGAGTCTGTTTCTCCTCCTATAAAATGGACTTGTCTCCATCAAATGTATGTTGGTGGCCTATTTCTTCTCCCACATGTCTTTTAAGGGAAAAAAAAATTAGACTTTGTAAACTGTTTAGTCATCCAGTCTGTATTACCCTGTGGTTAGGCAAGTAGACCATATGATATTTGAATGAAAGAAGTAAATAATTTAATAAGGCTTTAACAAGGTTGAATAGAGCTTTTCTGTTAATGGGACCTAAAAGTTATTGATTAGAGAGTGTTCAAGCATAGCCTTTGGCATCTCATAATTTTCATCATTCAGGATGTACCTTGCAAAAAAATTGGGGAAACCAAGTAACTGTATTTAATAGGATTTAACCAGTATTTCTACAGAAAAGTGGATGAACTCAACTTTTCAGTATGCAGAGAATAGTGTCTCCTTCAACTTTCTTGTGTACCTCCTGTATGTCACTTGGCCTCAGTGTACCTTATGCTGTGTACGGTGTCTGTGTGCCATGTGAGAACTTCAGAGTATACAGCGTATGTTTATCCAGTTTATCCAAAGCCTAACATTCCCATCTCCCTTGTGCCTGGACACCTTGGAAATGGATGGAAGGCCAGAATGGAAGAAATGACC
The DNA here is from genome assembly GCA_013389905.1 of Sula dactylatra. NCBI lineage: Eukaryota > Metazoa > Chordata > Aves > Suliformes > Sulidae > Sula > Sula dactylatra. The sequence continues at coordinate 26,970 of WEKW01031067.1, forward strand.
ACACAGGTTGTGTAAGAGACATATACTGGCCACCTGGGACATTTTCCCATGGATGCTACAGGAGATATCCTAGGATAATCTTTCTGTGTGAGAAACTGGAGCACAGTTTCTGCTGTAGCACTATCTCCCCCCAAATCCCAAAAGCTTCCAAGAGATCTATTTAGAAAGTGGAGTAGATCACAGACTTTGCACACTGGGCTCCAGAACTTTAGCTTGACCCAAAAGATTTAAGTGGAAAGAAATTTTGGTGAGTGTTTCCTTGTCTTCCTGGGACTTGCCAATAGGCCTTGATTGTACTAAAATAGGCGAGCGTTGTGTGGCTCGCACCATTGTGAACTGCAGTACAGACAGCTGACAAAAATTTGCCCTTGGTTTTGTTTAATCTGGACATTGAATAACAGATTAGGAAAATGGCAACTGTAATGTTCAGAAGCCTAGGTGAAGTATAATGTTTACTGATGATATGGATAAAGCCAAGGATGGTCAGAGTTGTGGAAGTATTACAGAACCGCAGAACTATGCGGCAGTAAATTTGTAGCAGGTCAGTGGGAAGTGGGGAGAATAGGAGGTGCTTCTCTTCATAGTCTGACAAGCATAAAGCAATACAGCATAAAGTTGGAGGATTGAAACTCTATAAATAAAATTTCTTACTCATTGAAAATCCAAAGGGTAAATAGCCTTATGGAGGTCAGTATTAACTCCACCCCTGCCAAACTCCCAGAAACTAGGAAAAATCCAGGAAAAAAGAAACCAGTTTAGCAACAGGATCTTTTCTCCCCAAATACATTTTTTATTTTTTCAAGACCTTATATTTCTTTTACTGTGTGATTCTAAGGTAAGTTACTTACATTTATATGGTTGTAAGGACCTGTACTGGTATCCACTGAAATCAATATGTGTTTTTCATTGACTTCAGTGCACTTTAAACAGGAGGTTTACTGGAAGGAAAAATGCACCATTTTGAAAGAGTCCGATATGCATTAATTTGTACAATCTTCACTTGTAGGTCTCTTCTCAGAGTCAAGATGTAGCTTTTTTGGAGAATGAGTGTGGTGAGCAGTTCCAGCATGTTCTGAGTAAATCAGGCTCTGAAAGTAAGTTTTTGCCACGTCCCAAGCAAGTGAGAGTAGTGTGAAGTACAGAGCACTCGGAAAAGACCACTCTTTGCTAATGTTATGTACTGTGCTCTTGACTAGAGGGAATGAAAAATGCAATTGTAAAGCCAGTAGAATTTGTAAAACATACTTTATTTTCACATGAATTAGACAATGCGGTAGGTATTTATTTCAGAGCTCACTAGCTTTGCCTTCTAGTCTGTAACTTCTACAAACATCTCAGCTTTTCTTACGCTTTTTATATATTTCCACTAGAAAGGACTTCAAAGCAAACCCCTTACTATCCACTGCAGTTCACTACATTTTTTTTTTTTGTCACAATTCTATTTTCATTTTCTTGTGCAAGAGAAACTGAAAGTGTGATGGCTTCTTTAAAGTTAAAATAACAGCAGCAAAAATAAAAAGCCTTGGAGATTCCCTTTTTAGAAAACCATCCAAACTCCTATCAATTATTGAATGCTTTTTTTAAATAATAGCATAGTTTTAGCATTTAAAAATACTAATGTGATCACAGCCTGGAGATATATATATATATATATATATATGTATGTGCATCCATTCAAATAATATGAATTCCCTGAATTGTAAAGGAGG
>WEKW01031067.1:28714-113927 GCA_013389905.1 Sula dactylatra
CATACAGAAAGCATCATGTGAGGTAGGTTTTTTTTTTAATTATTATTATTAACTTCTTATCTCTATTTTCAAGAAGATGATCCTGAGGAAAAATACAGTACTACTGACTTAACCCTTGACTAGCACAGGGATATAGGTTATTTCCTGCTGGTGGTCTTGCTGTTGTTGATCTCCTTCAACATTTGCTTTGTGCTTTTGTGAGTGTTGTATCCACATTCCTGTTAACTGACAGAGCACTCTATGGATGATCTGGTGGCATAAAGAAGCACTTAAAGAAATAATCATTATTTGTGAATATGTTTACATCCTTGAAAAAACTTAACTGGAGGTTGGTATCAGAAGCAGGTGACAGTATGAAGCACTCAGCTGGACTTCTGAGCTCGATGCATTACAAAATTTAGTCGAGTACTGCTTTGTCTTGCCTCATCATCTTGTGCTGATGGCTCGTCTCCTTGGTAAGTAAAGATGCAGGAGGATGGAGGGCTCAGAAGTCAAGAACATGTACAAGTATTTCTTCAAAGTGCTTTCAAAGTATGAGCTAGTTAACCTTATTACTAACAGTAACTTCACAGTCTGCTTTACATTTGCAAGCTTGAAAATCTCCTGTTCTGCTAGAATGTACCAGGTTGTCAAATGAATAATAACATCTGTTCATAAATAGATGATTCTGTATGTACATGCATTTCATTTTTTTTATTAATTTGTGGCAACAGACCAGTGGTGGAGATTTGAAGAGTTTCAGATAACCAGAGTTGTTCTAGAATTATATGAAAATACAATTTTTTTGTAGATGCATGCCTTTACAAATCCATATCAGCAGCACATTCATGGAGGAAATGAATACACTTGTGCAAAATCCTGGCCTTGAGTATTTAACCCATATTTGAAGGGCTCATGAAGCATATTGGGCAGGGCAGGACGCAGGGCATGTTTGTTCTAAGAGGCTTCTGGATTGGAGTTGGCTTATGTCCTGCCATCCTCTGAAGCAGTCTGCACCAGACAGACCACAAGCAGAATCCATTCAGAATCCATGGTTTTTGTTTTGTTGTTGGGTTGGGGTTTTTTGGTTTTGGCTTTTTTTTTTTTTTTTTTAATGCTGCGATTATACCACTATAAAACTGTATTACTGCTGAATGTAGTGCTCCCACCTTCTTCCTTGCTGTCTTGCTTTGTGTGGGGAGAATTATTTGTCTGGTCATGGTGAGCTGGCTGAAATAACTAGCTAAAAACCAGTTCTCTGAGCTGGCTCCCTGTCTTAGCGCTGATACAAAGGAGGTAGTGAGGAGGTTGGGACTGATGTTTTGAGCTGGATTAAAAAGCTGGTGTGAAACCACAGCCTGAGGATTCTTATCCTGCCTCACTGGCATTAAAACAGAGGCACTCTCAGGATTTTTTAAACCATAGGTGCCCTCTGTAGTAATTTTTCCTCCACAAAGGTGATTTTGTGAATTAAATCAATGACAAATAATGGAGGAAAAAATAAAAGCAGGCCAGAATTTATGAATAAAGTTATTTGAAGCAAGAGAAAAGGACAAAAAGGGAAAACATGAGCAAGGATGAAAAATTTAGTTTCTTGCTACCAAGTAGTTATTTTAAGATATGTCCTATTAGAGGTACTAGAACAGCATCTGGCAGGAAACAGCCTAGAAATAATTATTTCTTCATTATAAATATAATGAGAAAGTAATAAAGAAAATAAGTTGCTAATGTCCTCTTAGAAACACTTGTGTTCCATTGAAGTTGTTTTCACTAAAAAAGCATATTTTCTTTGTCAGCCAGGAAGAATTAGGAGTTAGAATGGTAAGGCAAAAAGACGGAGTTTTATCAAGTATTATGGTTTCCCTCTGTTTTAAAGAATTTCTTAACCAAAATTGTAAACAGTAACAGGTTTTTTTTATTTTTCTGGGACTCCATATATTTAATTTTCAGTAATGAAGCACTTTGGAATTTCTAGAATTTAACTTGCTTTATGTTTGAGAGACTGAATACAGAGATTGCTGCCTCTGATTTAATTTGGTTGTAGAAGGACCTGGGGGGAATGGGCTGGGGGGCGGAGGTTTTCATTACAGTAACAGCTAATTTTTTGGAAGTATCATGCTTTCCTACTAAATATGAAGACTTCATTCCTGATACCTCAATTCATGGGAGCTTTTTAGTGCTGAGCATTTCTGATAATCCAGTCAGTACTACTGCTTGTGGGCTGCAGCTGCATTTAAAGTAGCCGTGTCTGAAAATGTACATCCACAACCTCGGTACTTGCACAGCACGGATCTCGTGAAAGGCAAAGATGCATTTGTAACCCACCATGTGGCTGCGTGAGAGCTGCTGTGTTGCTGATGTGGTAGAAGGTAGGAAACTAGGGTTGGAAGTAGAGGGGCGGAAGGAGAGTGAGATTGCTTCTTTCAGAGGCAGTGCAGATCTTGTATTGGATTAAGCCACTTACAAAAACACCCCCTACACCCCTTTCCAAGTAGGCAGTTTAGGCACCACCTGAGCGCAGTGTGGAATTCAATACCAACTGCAAATCCCGCCTGAGGATCAGCACAGTTGATCTGTCCTAAGGTTTCTGACATTGTGACTAGAAGACTACAAAGATGTGAGCTAGCAGCTGCTGCCAGCTGGGATGCATCCACATTACTGTGCATCCAAGCATCAGGGCCCTTGGAGCACTGGGGTGGGATGGAAAATGCATTCTTGGAGTACAAAATAAGGCAGACTGTAGCTGAAGAAAACTTCTTCAGGTCAGCACTCCTGATACTCACTGTAACAGCACTGAACATCCCCAAGGAGGATCAAGGTGTGTTGCAGTTGTCTTGCACATCTGCTAAATGTTCTAATATGGAGAGTGGTGGGAGCGACAAGTACGTGTACCGTAATGAAACAGAGCGTGCTTAGTGCTGCTGCCCGGTAAGCACCCACAGTGTCTGTGGTGATGCCATTGCCCTGCTGTTGTAAAAAGTGTCCAACCATGCAGACTCTGCTCCTGAAGAGCATGCCAGCAGTTTGCGGGCTTTCTCAGAAGCAGAACTGCATCTTTGGTTCTTGTGGGTATAGTTATTATGGCCCTACCACTTGTCCCATAGTTTAAACATTGGAAGAGGGGCTTTCTCTTTGACGCTTATTTCTCCATTTTGTTGTGCATATGTGAAGAAAAAAAACAAGCTGATTTTTTTTCTAGTTTTATTTATTTTTTAAGAAAAGAGGTTTCCTCACCTGTACACATGGAAATCACAAGCTCTGTTGCATACTGTGGGAAGGTAGCAAACACTCCTAAGCTAACTTCAGGAGAATCTCTATGATTATTAAAAGACAGCTATTGTTTTCAAATAAAATCTCTCATTTGGAGAGTATTTAGTTACAAATTTTTAAATGAGCTGTAGTTTATCAAAGTATTTTCTCTGTACTGAAAATGTGAATTTTATTTGTATCCATTTCACTCAGGAAGGTAAGACACGATGAATGTACATGGTTGGGTTTTTTTCTGTTAAGCTAGTTAATGTATGTCATGGTGGGAAAGGAGTTTAGCCATGTGATATTCAGTAACCATTTCATAAATACATGGATTGTATTTTTTTTCTTTGGAGAATGTGAAGATCATACGTAAACAGAAGGTGGGAGAGAGAGACTTAAAAAAGCTACTTCTTGCTCCCTATCTGGAGATTGTATGCATAAATGTAGTGAACTCAGGTAAGAGAAATTATGTGAATGAAAGAAAAGACCTTCCTGATCTGCATGCAAGCAATTGTTCTTACTAAGTATGTGAGTTAACGGCTTCCCTATACAGTTTCAGGTTTTCCCTCTGCTGTGTCCTGGGGGAAGTGCAGAAGGCAATGCCTTTTCCAACAAGGCTTAGGAAATTTTTAGGTTCAGTTCATCAGTCCAGTCAGGAGGGCACTCAGTGCCAGTCTTGCTGAGATAGGAATGTGGTCTCATAGGTCTAAATTTTGTCCTGATGGGAGCAATCTTCAGCAGGAGAAGGTATCCCAGTTCTGGGTAAGAACAGCTGTGGCTGGAGACCATTAGGCATTTTGCTGAGGTGAGACATGAGTTTAATTAGGCTTAAGAGATGCTCGTTAGCTATTTAAAAACCCCTAAGTGTACAATCTAAAAACACGCTTCAGTATGTCCTGCTACTTTTGCACCGTTTTAATTTGTTCCGGACCTGTCCCTGGCTTTGCTCCCTTGCTTCATGGCTGAGGTGGGCAGCAGAAGCTGCTGGGACGGTGCAGGATTCGCACGCCTTCCCCTCAGCCGTGGGCTCTGCTCTGCGCTGAGCATCACCAGGGTGGACAGCAGAGCCTGGGCAGGGAGAGGGCATGCGCCCACGCGGGTGGCAGATAAAACCTGACAGTCAAGCAGTGAGGTGCAGTGTGGATAGGGTTGGAGTACCAAAGCAGTGGTCTTTGAAGATCACTGTGTGGGTTGGAAGATCCAGTGTTACTGCACTGGCATAAAGCACTTTGGATGCTTGAAATACAAGTCAGTTGTAGAGCAGACGAAAGGTTAGCTGGTTTCCAGATTTTCTGGATGCGTGCTAGCACTGCCAGCCCAATCATGCTGTGTGCTGCTGTGGCAAGGACCATTTGACTAGAAAGTATGTGAAGAGTGTTGCATCACTAGCAAATACACAGAGCAGCAACAATATATTAAAAGCCTGGCTGCAGACACAGTATTTACTTGCTGGTAATAAGTAAATAAGCCACCTAATAGTTGCCTTGTTCCTGTTTTTCTCCTCACCTTTACCTACCATCCTTGTGCTCTGCCAACGACTCCCTGTCCTGCCAGTTCTGATATTCCAAATTGCTGAGGCACTTCTGTGAGCTGTTAAAATTGGTCCATCTAACAAATGATGTGGAACATCCTTTCTCTTGCTCTCTCGACTCACAGTGGTCAGAGAGGCAGGCTGACAAATATTAACTTCTGTGCTAATTCAAAGTGTAATAGCTGTACCACCTGAGGAATGAAAAGAAAAGGGGAATTTCTACATGATGTGCAGCAGCTCCTATAGCTGTGTGTCATTTTTAAGCTGAAAAAAAGTAAAAAGCAAGAAGATGGTATTTACTAGTATTTTAATTAACCATAAGCTTTTATTTTCCTGTGAAGCCCTGTCCATTGCAACCAAAGCATTTGGATTTAAGCTTAGACTTTATAAGAAATACTCCCAATGAAAAATATGAAGCTTTTTAAAGTATGTTTATCTTTGTTTTCTGTAAAAGCTGTGGCATGCAGAAAATATACACTAAAGCAGCATAGTAGAAATGCTTCTCTAACACCCTCTTAGGAAAGTCCTAAATCCTCTAACTTCTCTGTCAAGAATATACTACTACTGCAATATGTGACTGTCCTAGATGCATGTTGCAAGAGTTTCTGTGCCATGCCAAATTCTGATGTTTATCCCTTTGTATTGACTCATACATGGGGAAAAACTGAAAGGAAATCAAAGCAAGGGAAGCCTTGGAGTTGAATTCCTTTACACGATTCTCCGTGCACATTTTTGTTGCATGGAACAATGTGGCTGGGAAGATTAGAAGAATCAGAAGTTGATTAAATTATTTGAATGCATATATTCAATGCTGGTCACCTGACTATACCAACAAACTTAAAAGGTGGTTTGATAGCTGTCAACTTGTTTTGCTATTGTGCAGCTTAACTGTTACCTTCCTGTATTATGAACATCTATGTATTTGGAAAATAAATCCATCTTGCAAGAAAGATTGTGCAAAAATTTGTTCCTATTATACTCCAGTGTATATTGCTGATGTTAAATAAAATACAACTGTGAGAGTTCTTAAACAATTGTCTTTCTAATTGTGGCCTAAAGCAGGAAGAGAAAGGAGTGTAGTAAACTTCTTTGATATGGATCCTTCTGCAGTTATTGCTGGAACATTGGTGTTAGAAAAATTATTCAATCGAACTGATGCTTTATATATGAACAGATAAAGGGATGGGTTTCATCAGCAATATGATGAATGATAATCTGTGGTATAATTTATTAAGATGGCAGACCAGTCTACTGACGTAGCATTGTCAAGATGGGTCTCACTATGTTAACAAGCTAAAAGCTAAACAAATTACCTTGCCTCTCTCACAGCAACAGAAACAAATAACACACACACTGGAAGTGCCCACTTTATTATCTNATGAGGTAACATAACAGTGCCTACTCCTTGCCTTACCTGCCAACAGGCCAGCTGTCAGCTGCTCTACTTCATTACATGACCTAAAGTGATTATCTAATATTCTGTGCTTGGGCCTGGTAAAGCTTCCATGCATTAAAAGGCATAGACTTGCAAGGACTATGTTTCAGTAAGGATGAAAAATACTTAGCAATACATATGTGTGGAGAGAGATGTATGGAGAAATCATTTCAGTATGCGTGGTGGCCTGTGCAAGGCAGGGAGCAGGGCACCCTCATTTCTTCTGCTAAGTGGGGCCAAGACCATCAAATCTTTTTGCAGGCTGAGATAAGAGCTGTCAGAATGGCTTACAGCGCTGCAAAATGCAGTAATTGCTGCTTGCTTCAGGCACAGTTGTTGACGCCAAGAAATCTGCTGTGTTTGACAACCACAGCTAGTTCATAGATTTGGGAAACTCTACATCCCTTTCTCCTGGCTTCTGTGGGTGTATTTTTTTAAGCCTGATGTACAAATTAGTCATACGTGCTGCTGCTGCCACTTAATACTGTATGGCATGATGGTACCCCACATCCCACATTTTATTAATGACACTTAGACTGATTAGTCAGGGAGTGAGGCCTGTTGGGTATCTGAGAAAAGTTGCCATTGACTTCAGCAGATGCTGGGATCAAGTTTTAATGCAAGTCAGAACTCCGTCTGCTGGTGGTGTAACAGGAATTCAGACTGCAAGCTTAAAGCAATTAGGAACTTCACCCTGGGCTGGTGCAAAGTACCTCCTAAATTCATTATTCATACCTCTTCACATGCAGGGCTTGAGCATGATTAGTGTTTCTTGAGAGCACTAGTAGTTCCTGGTAGTTAGGAGCATGAGACTTCTGTTGTAGGTTTATCTTCAGTCTGAGTTGAAGAAGAGAACTGAGCCTGGGGTTTGCTATGTGAGTGGTCTCACTGTGGGCCTATGAAAATCTGGGATTGGGCTGGGAATAGGTGCTCTCAATTTCCATTAAAATGTTCTACTTTTAAATATGTACCACTTAGTACTTATACAGAAAAACCACAGCCGAGGAAGATTCGGTTGGGGAAGTTGGGTTCTGGCTTTTTGCCTGCCACTCTCCTCTGCCCTTTTCCTCCTTCCTTTCTGCAGGGCTTGGTCTCACAGGTGTGTTCTGGGATGCTCTGTTGGAATGGTCTTGGAGAAGTGACAGGTAAGTACATCGCTATTTGAATAAAAAGTCCCCCGGTCTCAAATGTGAAGTATCACTGTTCATCTACTGAGCAGGCTCTGACCTGGAGCGTATTAAAGGTAAAAACAGCTCAGCCGGTTAGATGGTCTGAGATGATAAGAGTAAAATTATCTAAGAAACCAAACGAGATGACAGCTGGAGATAGAAGTGAAGGAACAACTGGGAACAGGCTGGATGTAACCCACATAGATTTTCATAGCTTATGGTAGCGTCATGTCAGGATGACAGCCAGAGCAGGCAGAGAGAGACAGAGGCACTTGTATTGACTTCACCTGGCGAGAGAGCACAGCTGAGTGAGGCTGGGGGAGACATTCAAGAGACAATGAAGGGCATCCTGGTGTGAGAGTGGGAAGGAACTGGTTGCAACTTGATGTTATTACGTGAGGGAAGACAAGGGGAGGAGTTGATGTGAGTAAGCCAGTAAGATTTAGAGAAATTATTTAATATATCAAAAACTTGTTTTTCAAATTTGTTGGAAAGTGATGTCTTTACGAGGAGTAGAGGGCTTCTCTATATTGCTGAGCTGGCTTTAATGCTGAAGAAAGGCTTTGGATGGGAATTACGTTGCTGCCCCGAGTGATGGTGTGAAAGGAATCTCGCTGGAGAACTAGCACGTGTGAAGCTGTTGGGACAAGATGCCAAAGGTGTTCTAGGGTGGGAAATGTGTCCAAATTGGTATTTCTTGCAATTTTGGCTGTTTCCTATATGGCTTTTTCTGTTTTCTCTGTGGAGATTTTTACTTTCTGAACTGAGAAAATTTCATTTCTAATTACAGAAAATTCATTAAAAATGTATCGAAGTATTCTCTTTTTCAGATGACAAGAAGCTGAATAAAATGCTTCTCTGAAGTTTTGTGCACGGCATTAGAAGAGCATGCCAAAACATCATGAATAACTCTGGTCTTCTTGGTGTTGTATCTACTGTTTGGTGGTTTGTTTTTGTGGGGGGGTTTTTTGTTTGGGTTTTTTTTTTTTGGTGGTTATTTTTTGTGGGTTTTTTTGGTGTGGGTTTTTTTTTTTTTAAACTGATTACAGACTGAGGGACTTCCTATGTCCTTTTGTTTACTAGTTAGAGCACTTGCCCATAAGAGACCTTCAAAGACTCCTGCCCATTTTACAAGATGTATCTAGATGCAAGTTCCCAGATGACATAAAATAACTGTAACCATAACGTGAAGTAACCATAATCAGTGGGCCATTATAGCAAAGGAGAAGCCCCATGGGGTCCCTTGAAGCATACTAGACAGTGTTTCGGTTCAGGAGTCTGTCAAGGATCTGGAGCAGGGAATGGTGCATGGTTCAGTTGCTGGTTCAGGAGATAATTTTGGACACATTTTTCACAGTGTTTCTGGATCCCTTGTTTGAGGAACCTATATGCCCAGCGAGCCTTAGCACCAGGTAATGCTGTATGTGGAGTGCATATAGACAGGTGTTAAGAGTGCCTACAGATGTTGCTGGATTTAGCCCTGAATGCTGCTAATATAGCAGCTGATAAACAAGTTTATGGACTTGCAGTGTGGGAACTGGGCTCAACTGAAGAGGCTCAAGTGTTACATGGGTTGTATGGACACAGATCCAGCTACAGGAGGACTATTTTTCCCCAGGGATGCAACCATCCTGTGAGCTCCACCCCAGCTTTGTGGCTAAATGCCATAGTGGTGTTGATACTTAGCTGAAAGAGAGACTTTGTAAGAGTGGAGGTAGCCAGACAGAAATTAAATCAGCCTGATTATTTTTATGTCTCTGGGCCTGTCTGAATGATTCTTGCTACTGCAATATAGCAGCCTCTTTTTTTCCATGCAATTGACTTTGATTCCTTTATTTTTTCTCCTTAATAATGTTCTTTGGTTTTATGGAAACCAATTACATCTGTCACTTTAGGCTGGAAGTTGTGCTTGTATTTGTTCTAACTTTTCAGCTCCTGTGAACAGCATTGCATCTTTGTTATGTGATTTATTGTGGGCTATAAAGCTCAACAGTGCCTTGGAGACAGTATACGTAGGCTCTACTTTGTTTGTTGAGAGCTGAAGGTTGAGAAGGTGGGATGCCTTGGGGCTGCAGAAACAGGCCCCTACCAGATTTCCTGGCCATCACGTTGGAGGAGGTGTTTGAGTTCTGCTTCCATGCTCTCCGTCTGGCTCCCAGCCTCTTTAAGCAGCTCTGCTGTCGGAGAGTTGCTGCAGGTGATATTACTCTAAAACTCCTTTTCATGTTTCCCAAGTATGTTTTAATTTCAGCATACAAGATTGCAATAAATATCACCTTTGGAGAGCAAGTGTGATAAATTTTATCCCTGAATTTGAGAAAAGGTTATAACTGTTTGTGAATGTAGCTACATAAGTAAGGAAATTGTGTATGTCTACTCCACTTTTCTAAATGAGAGCCTCTCTTTCTGTGATTTTAGGAGCCTGGGATCCTAGCAGCATCCTGGGCTTTAATTTTCACATCCACCTAGATTTGTTAAGATGTCAATATTGATGCTTCTGAATATATTTAGTTGTTATCAAACTTGTGACCACTTGTTGATCACTGTATCTGTCAGACCTTTTTCAATCAATTCTTGTATAATGAGTGTTTTATCTTGCTCTTATTTTCATAGGTTGTTGCCAATGAGCTGCGTTCTAGAATATGAGTAATTAGACTTCTGGGACATGAATAAAATCACATGAGTGTAAATGGCCATCAGTTTGCTATTGCAGGTAGCGATATGGAGAGAAGTTGGTTTGGCAGATTCTAAAATCTGTGCAAAATACAAGTGTCTGTATGCTGAGAAAGGTTTAGAAAGAGCCAGTCTTTAATGGATTGTTCAGTTCTCTCTCCGAGGCATCTGCAGGCAAAGCCTAAAAATGAGGTGCATCAAAACCTAGATATGAAAACTTTTGTTCACATTCTGTATGTGCCTTTTAAGTACTTAGCCATTGAGTGCTCATTGTGGTCATTGAAGCTCTTGCTTGGAATGCAAAAGCAGTAGATACAAATGCTATCAGTAAGTAAGAAAAATGCTGTCGTCAGAGGCAAAAATACAGAAACTGTGCTGGAAACATGAGACTTGCACAGTTTGCTGAAAAAAAAAATGCACTTATCAGCAACTCGCCAAGAGATTTTAGCCTGGAGGTAAACAAATGATAGAGATGTCCCACTGTAAACCTGAGTGAAGCCGAAAGGAGGGGTTGAGGAAAGATTAGGATATGCTGCCTTCTCAGTGCTTCCCTTTGAGCCACCTCAGAATAGTCCGTTCCTGGCATCCTAGACTCTGAAATCCTTTTCTGAGACAACCTAGCTCTCTGAGAAACATAGGATAAGGAGCCAGGGAACCCACAGGAGCAGAACCAAGAACCTCTCCTCTGAAGCTCTGGATTGCAAACCCTGGGCTAAGTACTGGTCATCCCAGCTTTTTAGATGCTGGTCCCCCTCAGTGAAATCCAACATCCAAACCTATAGTAGAGTTTGAACCTATACCCAAGCTGATGTTATTTCACGATGACACCATTGCAAAGGCCTTTCTTCTTCCTGCATTTTATTGTAGGAGCAGAGAGGAGGAGAGAAAGACAGGTGAGAGCGAAGTAACGGTGAGCAGCTGGTGGGAGGGAGAGACAAATCTTTTCTGAGATAATCTTGGCGTAATTTGAATAACAAAAAAAGTTTGTTTTCCAAAATCCTTTAAGGTCTTGTGATCGCCTGGTTTTGTGTCTCTCCTTCTCACATGTATGTTGCGGAATGCAAGTTTTGCTAAAATGTTTAAATTTGATTTTGTAGAGACTTGCACTGAGCTCCAAATGAAATCCTTGGTTAGGTATCCTGCTTCTGTCTCGGCACGCTGTGGTCTGGTTGTTCAATCAGATGGGAAGAAATGATGTGTGGCAGCGATAAGTTACAGGTGCTCAAAGCGAGAGCTGAGGGAATGAGCCTGAGCATTCTGTTGTTTCATGCATCTTGATTTATTGTTGCCTTGTTCACATGAAAGTCAAATTCATCGAGTAAATTATTTTATATAGTGTGAACATCTCTTACTTCCATTATAGGAGCAGGGTGTGCTAAATTGAGCAAATCAACCAAATCATTACTTAATCATGTGCTTAATTCATTGTCATGGATTTTCCCGGTGAATATTGATTACGCCCTTGCAAATGCATTGCTATTGCAGTTCTCTGTAACCATTATTTCAGGTTCTTCTCACTATTCAGTTAATACATGTTACATTAATGTCTTTAAATTTAGGTTACCTCACAAGTAGTTAATTCAGGTTACAAATAGCTTTGTGTTGTGTTATTAACATGTTTATTTAGTGTTATTAACATGTTTATTTAAAGAGTTTTCTAGGGAAACTTGTATAAAGTAAAGCATTTTGCAAGTGTCATGGAGAAGTGAGAGAAGTACAGAAGATATTTTCTGCTGCGTTTTTGCTGGTGCTACTGAAGAGTGAGGTACAGATCCCTACAGTGGCCAAAGTACAGTGGTCCAAGGCCACCAGATTTAATGTCAAATCCTGGTTTAGTTTTGGGTTTTTTTTTTGTTGTTGTTGTTGGTTTTTTGTTTGTTTTGGTTTGGGTTTTTTTTTTTTCAGTTAGGCTTTGTCCCATATACTGTTTCTGTTTCTCTCCTTCTCTGCTTTTCAGTTCCTGCTTTCTTTTGTCCAATGTTCCTCCCTGATCTCTCTTTGTAACTGATTCCCTCAACTAACTTAATAATTGACTTCAATGGGACTTGAGGATGTGTTCAAGTGCTCTCCTGAAGAAGGATGCTCTAGTTAATCAGGATTGAAATTGTCTGTGAAGTAAATAACATTTATGAAGAGTTTTCTGAGTTATGAATAAATGCCAGAACAATTTGTTCATGTTCATTTTGTCACAAATTACTTTATTCATGAATTGTTCAGGCAGCTGGATAAACCTCTCTCGGTGGGTGTGGAAAAGAACTAACCTCACTTACATATTCATTTAGGTGCTTTTGTTGGCATCCCCCAGTGCAGTAATTATACTCTGCAGTCCAGTGTTTGGACAGTGAAACAAAGACATAGTTTTCTTTCTTTCTTGCCTTTTTTTTTTTTCTTCCTGACTGCGTCTGTACTAGAAGTTAAACACTGTTTTTGGCTTGCAACAACTAGTCAAGTGGTTTCTGGACGTAGTTTGGGAGTTCCTGATGGGAGCTTTTTCAAAACATAGTTGCCCTCACTGGAAGGCAAGAGAAGTCAATGGCATTACTCAGTTGTGTACCAGGTGGCCTCAGCAGCAGGCAAAGGTCTTGGGTGTGTTTAACCTAGTCGTACAGGTGCACCAGACTGTGGTGGGGTAGAGAAGAGTCCCTGTATTCCTTAAAGGACTGTAATTTTACCTGGTCATTAAGCAGAAGCTGCAGAGGATCTTCCTTGAGTTGAATTGTGAAAGTATGGAGGGATGCAGCAAACTGTGTTTGTTTAAAGTAGACTTTTTAAAAAGCAGTTGCACAGGAGTACCCCACAGGTCGATGATAATTCTAGCTGAAGGTCAAGCTTAATTACCATTAGTAGCATTGTATGCCATTAATACCTGTATTTCAAAGTGAAATTACATGTATTACTGCAATTTGGTCCTTTGCAAATGTTTTTCATTGTCTAGGAAATAACCCTAACACATTCCCTAAATTTGAAGTAAAGCCATTTAGTGTTTCGGACATCACAAGTAAATGATCTTGCTGGTGCCGTCACATGTGAACTTCACAGCCTGTGATCACATCCAAGCAGTGGCATACAGATAAATCACCTGAGACATACCACAACTTATTCCATTCAGACTAATTTACAGTGATAGCTCCATGAATTATCAACCACATGGCCAAAATGCACATATTCTATATAAAATCTGAACTTGTAGTCTTTCAGGTCTGACTGTACACAGGCAATCCTTCTGGCCCTTGTGTGCAGGTGGCTGATTTTGCTGCCTTCTTGCAGA
Source organism: Sula dactylatra (assembly GCA_013389905.1). Taxonomy (NCBI): domain Eukaryota; kingdom Metazoa; phylum Chordata; class Aves; order Suliformes; family Sulidae; genus Sula; species Sula dactylatra. The sequence goes on from WEKW01031067.1 coordinate 42,022, forward strand.
TCTGCTTGCAGATCGCTTGAGTCCATGTCATTGTCATTAAACATAAGGGAAGCACTGGAGCTGTTTGAAGCTGAAATAATTCATAGAAACTTCTTTGACTAAGAAAATTGTAATAAAAAATGAAATTATCACAGATTTATATTTTCAATTATAACATTTGGGTTTCTTCTGTGTTCAGAAGTTGAGCTTGAAAAACTAAGACAATGATTGAAAAATAAATCTCTAAAATGCATAAGTTTACATGTCAACAAACCCAAGATTTTCAAAATTTCTATGAAGAAATTGGGAATTTTGTCCAGTTCTGATGGAAAAAGACAGATTAATAAAATAGCTAGTGGGTAGAGATGTGAATGCCCTGTTTTAATAAACTTTAATTACTTGATCTAATGAAAGAATTGCAAGTGAAGGGTTTTATCAGCTTCCAGACTTACAGTTTTAATACTGATGATAGAGAAGGTCATAGAGAAGGATATCATTCAAAATATAAGAAAAGGAAGATGACTGAATCAAGTACAGATCTTGTTTTACTCTACTGAACGTCTGCACAGGTCTGTTGCCCTGTAGTGCAGAGACAATAAGGCCCTATACCCTGTTTGCCTTGAAGTGAACGGGAGAGTTCAGGTAAATAAGAATGATTCCTGACCTACATATTTATAGACTTTTGACCTGCACAAAACTATTCAATATAATGACATTGATATTTCCAGCAACTCTGTAACTAAAGACTAATTTCACAGACGTATCAGGCATGAACATCCATGGTGTTTTAGGAGGAATTTGCTGTTTTGTAGATCTGGCCTTATGGATAGGCCTAAGATATAAGGTGCTGCAGGTGTTAATACCTGTTATTAATAATAGATGGGAATTTAAGTTAGGAGGAGGTAAGGACTGATAAATGTAGAACGGCATTGTGGCCAAAGAATTGCATTCTCAGATGAGGCTAGAGAAAAGAATTAATCAGTTTTAATACCAAAGAAATCAGCAATGGAGAAATAGTGTCTTGGTAAGTCAAATTTTTAGAGTTTTTTATATACAAGAAAAAAATTAGAGCTATGGAACTAAAAAAAATCATTAAATGTCAAGAAGTGTGGTACAATATGAAAAAGTGTAACCAAAAATGTTACCTCAGCTGAAGCAAATGTTTCCTAGTTTGAACTGAATAGCAAGCATATCTATAACATACTATTGCAGCACACTGAAAATATGTTAGTTGCCATCTGGAAAGTTGCAGTGATTGCACTTTTTAAAAATTTCCTTCTAACAAGAAGCAATTTTGCAATCCATCTCAGCTGTGGCAGAAATTATCAAGATGAAATGCTTCTTTACCTTTACTTAAATGATACATTATGCAAATTGAAAACAGCAATTTAAGGAAACAATTACATAAAGAGAACAGCTTTTCTGATCCTTGAACAGGAAATGTTAGGGGATAAAAAAAGCAAACCCTAAATGCTGTTGACTTCAAGCTATTACAGGAAAAAAAGCTCAATACCTTTCTTCGTTTCAGGACTTCCTGGCTCAGCAATTGCCAATAAAGACAGTCCTTGTATAACATCCCTGATGTGAGGCCTTTAAAAAGCCGAGGACAAGTAAGTAAATTTGTACACCTGCTGAAAACTTGAAACATGAAGAGAGTACTACTGAAAAGGTATAGGGGTAGTAAACAAATTACTTCCAGGGCAGAACTGAAAGCAAACTTTTACCCTGACCTAAATTACTGCACCCCCTTCACATTTATCAGCTTTTATGGGACTCATGTCTCTTTGCTGATAGTGTCTGACAGCCCAGTGCTTGCTGATCCATGTCCATCAGTGAGTGTTTTTAACTAACAATTTATTTTTGTCAGGCTTTAAAACTGAGAAAATGGTCAGTGTCTCTATGGCTGGGGAAAACCAGGGATGTTCAGGTGATGACAATACTGTGTCCCACTTCACTAACCACCTCCATCATGTATTTCAGCAATTTTAAGCATGTATTAACATCTTGTTGACTTCATATTCTCTCTTGATTATCTGTATGTAGAAGATTATCTTTTAGTCTTCCACTTTTTGACTGGCAACTCAAACTTATGGGTTGATATTCACACAGCGAGGGAGACTTTTGACATTGGGAAAAACTTGCTAGCTGCTACTGTATTCCAGCACAGGGCTGTCTAGGGACTTTTTGGAGTCTTTGTCATTGCTTTTTCTTCATAAAAAAACTGTATCAGAAATGTTTTAATGCTGCTGGTCCAGTCTTGGGTATGAGTTTGGATCAGCTGATCTCTTAAGGTTTGGGAAAAATAAGGTATTTCCTTTATTCAGGAAAAAAAAAAGAATCAAGTGATTATGTTTTTAATTATTATTTTGATTCATATTTTTTGTGAATATAGCTCCTTGTGTTTCTTAAGGATTTGCATCTTTATTATGAGGACTGCTGCTACTGCCTTTATTACACAGTATGTTTTGGCAACTGGCAGGTTATATGTCTAGCCTTTTCCTAATTCTATTCAGACTCTGTGTCTGTATATTCAGTTTTCTTAGGTAAAAACAGAGAGGTTGGATCCTTTGTATGTAAACTGATCAAAATATTATTTTTTAATTAAAATATAGTTTCACAGAAGCTTTTCTTAGACTATGATGTTCTCAGCATTGCTTTTAGCTTTTAACTCTGGTGCAGCTCAGCTTTACCTTGTTGAAGTAGTGTGCGTGAGGTAGTGGTGAGTGGTGAGACTGAAACCGTGTGTCACCTAGGCAATTCTTTTATTTTCAAAAGGTGCAGCTAAAAGGTCCTGCTCTTCTCTTTTTGCCAGCCCCTCACCTGCGCGCCTTTCTGAATAAATATTTCAGCACTAGAGTGACCGAGGGGGCAACACCACTGTGCAAGGCAGATATGATGTCAAAGAAGCAAAAGTTGCAGATGGATTAACTGAAGCTGCGTGTGACAGTAAAGAATGTATATGAATGGTATGAATGTTTGGGGGTGGGGAATAAATCTGGACCTTGTTAGCTTAAAAAAAGATCGCTGTGATGTACTGGGGTCATGACTTAATTGCCTGCTGTCGTCACTACTGACATCACTGTATATAGGGATAAGGGACAAGAAGAGTTTGGGTGCATTAGTATAATATATTCTTGGAAGTATGTTTAACTGCTGCACAAATGGTATATATTTAGTTAGGATGTGTTTATTATTTTAGACTTATTATTTAGGGTTGTGTTTATGTTTTCTTTAGTTAGGGTTAGGTGCTAAATCTTAATTGTCGCTGAAAGTAGAGTTTACTAGATAGAGAGTTGTTGGATGTAATCACCTGTTCTTCTGGCTTCCCTCTGTTTCCTAGTATTATAATTCACTGTGTCCCTGGTTGAACATAAATTTGTACAGAGAGGTAGCGTTGTAAGCACTGAAGACATGATAAAAGTTCTGATAATAGAAAACATACTTAGATTGAATTGACGTGTCAGTTCTCTTTAAATTTTGTGAGAACAAAAGTAGGTCTATAATTAAGATGTTCAATTTTCAGACTAAACTATGAGATACAATGAGTAAAGAAAATTGAACTGAAGACAAATTGAACTAAGCAGCTCAGAAATTGATATGAAGATGATGCCTGGGATTTCCTTAAGAAAAGAAAGGAAAGATCAGGAAACGTGGGATTCAGAATATGGTAGAAAAGATCTCCATATCTTTTTAAGTGAATAAACCTCTTGGAAAGGATTTTGGGAAGTATTTAGAGTGCCTTCAAGCAGTTGAAGAGAGGCTGAAGATTTAAGTAAAATGCCTTGGAGGTCAGAAAATGAGTGGGTAAAGAAAATTACAAGCAGTCAACCTCAGTTAGATATTGAAAGGGAGTTAAAGCAAATAAAGGACTTTTTGCTTAGTAAATAAGGATGAGATAATGACACTTTACATGTTGTATTAAAACAGTATTAAAACAGAGAAATAATACAAGCTAACAATATAACAATAGTAATAGAGAGCTGTGCTGGAATAATACACAAATGTATGAGTAAATTCATGAGAATGAAATATCTACCCATCAGCAAGGATTGAAATAACAGTCTGTTCATTAGAAGAACTTAAATGTGTGAGAGTCAAAACTTGTGGGTGATGATAATGGAGAAAGTATGATTAAGGATGCTGTGACATCTTTGTGAGACAAGAAGCAAACAATGTAGCTTCATGAAGGGTCATGCAAAATTGGAGTGGGGGAAACTTAAGCCACAGGTAAAAAAAAAAAAAGGAGACATTTGCAATGATATTAAGGGCACTATTAAAATCAGCATAGAAAAGATAAGAGTACTAATGAATTGGTTTGGCTGAAACTAATCAGGTGTTAAAAGGATTTACTAACTGGACAAGGGTAAGAAGGAAAGGAAATGTGAAAAGTAGGTCCATTAATTTTTAAGAAGCTAATGGGTCAGAAAAAATGGCTGAGAATTCAGAATCTTTTTTAAAAAAAGGAAATAAGGACGTTGAGCTCCAAGAAAACCAGCTCTTGATTAAAACCAGCTTTTCTTATTTCTGTGTTTCCAAGAGAAAAATGCAATGGGATTTAAAAAAAAAAAACCAACAAATGAGAACATGATATTTTGCATTTTTAAAGTACCTCAGAGGCTGTATGCAATAAAATGTTAGAGACATATATTTAGAATTGAATGGGAGGGTATCATTGCTTGTGTGTTCACCACCTCCGAATGAGAAGCACTAGGATCATGTTGTACCTGAGCTAAAAGCTCTGCTGGGACATGAGCTGCATGTTGAAAAGGTGATCTGTTGCTGGGAAGCTTCCCTCTGGCACGTGTGTTTCAAAGAAAGTAGCGTTCACAGTGTATCTGATCCAGAGCAAATTATGGGCATTATGAAACCTGTTGAAACGGGCTCTTTTCGAGACTGGTGGAGGAATGGCTAACTTTGGCACCCCCTTGAGAATTGGGTGGGAGCTAGATGCTGAATTACGCAGGCTGAAGCAGACATGCAGAAGAGTAGAAGGCTGCCAGTGAGGATATTGGGTGGTGTCAAAGGGATTTGAGCACTTCCAGGTTTTGAGGATTGCTGAACGCAATTATGTTGAGAAAAATTGGATTGGCTAAATCCTGCCCAGGGGCTGCCTATCTCATCTTTAGTACATCTAACTTTTAGCTCAGATCAGTAATTTCCAACACATCAAGAGCTGTTAACCTGAGTTTGTAGCGTTCACTTAAAAACAAATGAAGAAATTCATTCATTGTAAGTTCAGTTCAGCAGACTTCATTTCATTAGCAGGGGATGTGTGGTGAGAGATCCAATAGACCTGAGGCCAGGAGGAACACAATCACCTTAACACCAATGTGGCCATGTAGCTGTAACCCCAGGGACCCTGTCTCGGTCATGTTTGGTAAGGTACACATGAAAAGATAGATTTTGGCCCAAAGACCGTACAAGCTTTTCACTTTTCATTTGTTTTTACGTTATTTAGTTTTTCTACATTCTTCTATAAGCTATTCCTCATCCTTAATTTTCACTACTGTGCAGCAATTTTCCCTTCTGCAGTGCCAGTCCTGCCTCTTTCAGTGTGTGTCTCTAGTGCTCTCATCAGTCTGTTCGTTCTGTCTTCCCCTTCCCTTTGCAGTGTCCTCTCCACAGTCTAGTCAGATGCAAGCTGATCATAGAAATCTTTATGTTCTTTGTTGAAACACCATGGCACTTCAAGTTCAAGTGAAGAAGTTCTTCACTACTTCTTTCTGCCTGACAATTATGTTCATGGCTTTGTCATCCCAGTCAGTGGGAGTACAAGAACTAGCAACATCCTGGCATCCTTTCTGAACACACGCACTGGATAGCTTTTGCCGAATGCTGTTCTGTCACGATGTTCAAAGCAAACATCTACTGCAATGCAGCTGTTTGAGCTCTGCCTGCACTTTGTACTATTTTTGTTTGCAGTTCAATACGTTTTCTTAAACCTCTTTTTGTAAACTCAGATACATGCTGCAAGCTGATAGCTACTCAGGGAAAAGCATAATCCCTAGGAGCTGCCTGCCTTGGCAAATATGCATATGCTTTTCACTGTGTCAACAGGCAGTTGTTCAAGTAGTGTTTGTTCCCTCAGTTTGTACTAGCTTGGCCTAATACTTGAATAATTTTTTCATTTGCCTTCACTTAAGGAGATTGAATGACTATCCAGAATGGTGAATTCAACAACTGTGGATCCATGCAGTCCCAGGTCAGATGATATAGTTATTCAACCTTTTATGCTCTATTAGGATTATATTAGAATACTAACATTTCCAGGACCAGGATCATGCAATTGATGTTACTCACGTGAGCAGTCCCATATTCACTAAAACCAGGTGTTGACATCCCAGAGACATTCTATTGCCTATCTTCTTTAGCTCTTATTTCTTATTCCCCTGCCATAGTACATTCCTACAAGAGCTTACCTCCACATTCTCAGGACAAAAGCTATTGCTCTGCTGTTTTTTCCCAATCAAGATCATTTCAAATTAAAGCATCTTGCTATATGAACACCCAGGGCCTCATCTGTAGTCATCCTTCAAATCTTCAGTTCATTCTGTAATTAACTTGTAACTACATGGCTCATGCAGTGTCCAAGTAGTTCAGTTCTTTATGTAAGACGGTCTGCTGATTTGTGAATAGTTTTCCTTTGGGAATTTTTTTTATTTCATCATTACAATAGTGAGAGAAGTGGAAGGTGCTTTTCATCTCTTAGCCAAGTTATAAACACTGGAAGATTAGAGTTCTCCACCTCTTTCAAAGAATTAGACCTGTTACAATGGATCTTTTCACTTCATGTCTGGAACTATTCTTCTGAAGCAAAGTACCTGTTAGAGTGCTTAAAATACTTTAGTGTGATTATAAATACGTGCTGCAGTCTGTCATGGACTGATTACACGTTTCATATCTGGACTTGTTCCATTCAGGTATCTACTCATGATGGGGGCTATCATTTGAATCTTTGACAGCATCGGTACGAACATAAATATTGCAGTTTAACCAAGCGTTGTAATACTAGCATGCCTTTTTTGACTTTTGGGGCTTTTTAGGATCTCCCCTCCCTCCCTACTACAGTAACGCCTCATCTGCAGCTGATGAGAAATTGTGGGAGCTAAGACTTCACCTCAAGATGCAGTGCCAAGACCCTGGCACGCTTCATCTTTCCCTCCATGCTAAGTTATATTTTCTTCTACTTATTACAGCCGTTTCCTCCACCCAGTCCCCTTTGGGGTTAGCCATGCACATGGTGCTCTGCTGCATTCCGTGTTTTGCTGGCCAGAGTTGCAGTAAGGTGCAGATCATGAGAGGGGAAAATATGAGCAGCTCACAAAGTGCAGCGGTCCTTTGACAGGCAGAATATCCTGCTGGCCAACATTAAGAAGCACAGGTGAAGGGAGACAGCTAACAAGTTTGAAAGGATTCTTCTGCAAGCAGAGGAAGAACTTAGAGAGGGAAGAGACATTTAGGGTTTCATTTTAGGGGGGATTTTTTTTTTGAGGAGGAGAGGGGTGAATAAGAGAAGAGGACAGTGTTTCTCCTGAAAGGTCTGAAGTGCCACGTACTCCCACCCAAAGAAGGGCAAATGGTTTTCTTTTGTTGACTTTGACTAAGTGGAGTTGATCTGATCCCATGCTTTCGGCAAAAAAGGAGACTGCTGGAGATTTTTAATTAAAGTAGCTGCGATCCTCACTGAGCTGACTGGTAGGAGGCATGGACATCACATCCCTACTGCCATCCGCTTTCTTTCTTGGCTGTAATGACAGGCCACGCACGTGGCATTATCCCACCACTGGGAAGAAATGTCGGGGAAGGAAGGTGGAGGTAGGATGTTGACCAGGAGCCTCAGATAACCTAAGCCTGATCTCATGGAGAGTATCTCTGCCTGAAGTATCTCTTCCTGACAACTTTGAAGTAACACTACTGCGATAGTAGCATGCCACCTCTCTCTTGAACATGACAATTTTGGTAGATTTGACTGTGTTTGCAAAGCCCTCGTATCTTAAAGAGCACAAACATCTAGTTTGTCTCTCTGTTTTTCCCTTAGTGTTCACAGTTTGCTCTGGGCACTTGCAGCATTTAGGAAGAATATCAGTCTGATTTGTTGCCTGCAAGAGAGTCTAATTAAAATGAGAGAGCAGGATGGGAACTGATGACACACAGTGCAGCTGAGCTGCTCCCAAAGCTGAACATGGCAGCTGCGATTTTCGTCATTTGCAAAGCCTCAGCCAACACGTTGGCCCACAGAGTTAAAATAAATGTCTAATTATGTTGTTTAATTAGTACCAAATTCATGCTTGCAAAGTATTGCAAAAGATGGGAGAGAAACACTGACAGCGCCATGATCACAACTGTGGCTTGCCAATAATCAGAGATCACGATGCCGGGTGGTCAGGCTGCAAATGAAGGTGTGTGCTTGAACCAGTCTCCAGCCCTCTCCCCTCCCTCTCACTCGACACAGACTTGGAGCACTGTTTTTCTGTACGAAGGTAATCAGCTGCTGAGCAGTGAGATACTGCAAATGGTAAGAGAAAAGACAGGAAAAGAATTCAAAGATGTTTACCATTTTTTTTTTTTTAAAGAAATCCTATTGTGAAACCAATAAAAGAAATATCTAATCATTGCTGCCAGGATCCAGCTATTTGTTGCATGCAGGGAGACGTCGCTCCAGGTTATTCTGGGGTGAGGAGGTTATGGCTTTCTTCTTTGCTTTCCATGGAGTAGTTATTCAGTGGGCCAAGGAGAGGGAGCCAATGTGGATTGCCTTGTTAAGTCTTGTGGCTAAACGTGGACAGGGTGGTACTAGTGTGCCAGAGGAAAATCGCTGCAGCAAGAGGGACTGAGATCAGAGCAGCCTCTTGGGAGGTGAAATGTGTTAGGTCTAAGTCCAGTTTGGGGTATGGGGGCAAGTGGAGACATTTTCACCCACAGCTTAAGCAAATGCTCTTGATTAAAGTGATACCTGACACCAGCTTCAAAAAGAACATACGGCCTCCTTTAATTGGAGCAACATAGCTAAGTTTTGAAATACTTGGAATACTTTACGAATAAGATAGTCTTAGAACCTGCTGTATGTGATTAGATAGAAGGGAGTTTGGAGACACTGTATCCTTGAGTAGAATAAATAAGGGAAATGTACTACAATAAGCCAGTTTAGTATCAATAAGAATTATGTAACCAAGCCAAAAGTGAACTGAGCATGCCCAGAGACTGAGTTCAACCAGCGAACACCGTGAGGAAGACTATCAACGACCACCAGAGGACCCTGGAAGACCACCGATGAGCATGAATGCATATGTGTTAAGGACATTTGCATATATTAATGAGTTCCAAGAATAGTATGAATATGGTAATAATTTCCCAGAAATCTAATGAATATGTGTATATTTTTGATTGCATATAACCCCTGTAGTAGAGCAACTTGGCACACACATTAGGTGGAGCAATCCCCTGTGTGCCTGGCACCGCAATAAAGAATGCCTGCTTTCTAAAACTACAAATTGAGGTTTAGAGGATTCATATATTTGCCAGCTGACGGTATCAAAAGTGATGAGGACAATTAGGTGCTTAAGACTCTCTGTAGTTTTAGGCCATACCCACAAAATTATTTACCAGTAAAGAGATTAATACTATCTGGATTAATGGGTTCACTCTGTACAAAGGTTGTATTTCAGTTAAGCTGTTTGTGAATCAAGGGTTCATCTAAATTATCTTTACCAAGAGCACTGGAAATGAGGTGACTTTCCACCCATGAATGGTTCCCACTGATTGTGCATATTTACTTAAGTGGTGACCCACTACAGCTGTAACGTGTTACTCTTAATTTGCTATTCTTCAAATAGCTCAATAGCAGATGAATGTTGAACACATTTTCAAAAAGTAGGAAAAAAAATGTCTTTAAGAAAGACTTCTCATTTTCATCTAAGCCTACATGTCTTTTCTTCTCTTGGTGTTAAAGGTCTTCCTTTCCCCAGTCAGGGAAATTCTGCACAACATGAGTGTTGTGCATGAACACTGACTAAAGTAGTCAGTGCCTCACCATTCATTTGTACGATGAAGGAGACATCTGAACTGTTCAGGGAATACTTAGAGTCAACAGTTTGCAGACATCAAACTCATGATTAATGCACTAAGAAATTGTGACTGCAGATGATGAACTTGGTGAGCTCTCTTGAGAACATAGTTTTGTTCTCCCACAAACTGAATCTCACACTTCTCATATGTATACTGAGACCTCCTCCATTTCTGCACAGAAGTAATAAGAGGGGAAAATGAAACCTAGTGTACTGAGAAGCCAGGCCTATTCAGGATCCAAAGTTTTGGCTTTTTTTTTAATGATTCACGTTTTGCACTCGAATTTACTCTAATAAGAGTCATTAGTTATTGAAAGAGAAACTGGCTGAAGAGGAAAAAGAATTGTCCCCAGAGATTAGTGTCAGTTTGCTGCTGATCATTCTACAGCTAATGTAATATTGGTACTACAAAGAATGACTGCACACCACTGTCAACTGGAAAACAAACTAATTTCTTAATACTTCTTTTGGAGCATGTGGTCAGTCAGCTGTACTCTCCTTTTTCCAGTCAAGGCTTTCTGGTTTTAATTCTCTGTTTCTTCCTCAGACTGATGCGTTTTGTAATTAGAGCATTACAAAAAGAGTTTCCGGAAAGCCTACCTAGAAGAAAAAGAAGGTTTCATTTCTTTTGTTCTAGTCTGATCCTGTGAGGGGGGTTTAAAGTGATGATTACATAGGAATCTTGGTGCCCTTCTGAGAGTGGTAAGAAGTTAAATAAGTGATTTTTATTTCTCCTAACCTGGAGATAGCATAAATTAGAATTTTATAAAATGCATAAATTAGAGCAAAATGAAATTACTCTTTTTCAGCTGTCCTTGGATCTCTAAACCTTGCTGGTCCTTTTCCTTGTCTGTCTCTTTTTTTTTTTTACACATGCACATCTGTGAGTAGTATTTTATTCTCACATGTATTTCAGGATTTGTTTAGGTCTATTTGTTTAAACTGTGCAATCCACAAATGTATAGATTGTCACTAGCTTTTATCCAGATACCAGCCACAGTTCCTTTTTATCTTGGGCATTATTTTCATACAATCCAAAGTAAATCTAAAATGGTATTTCATTTTCTGCACCTTTCATTTTCAACAAAGGCAACGAAAATGACTCTTAAATTTTGTGGCGAGGGCAGAATCAATGCAATTACTCAGATATAGAAGGATATTAAAATATACCGTGATAGCTCCTGCTAACTAAAATCCCTGATCTGATCCCCAGTTCACAAGCAGCTGAAGGGGACCAAAAAAGTGTTAACTCTACCTTTCCAAATGCGAATTTCCACCTGGGCATGCAGAGGAAGGTCATTAATCGCACCCCATGCTGGTCCTCTGCTGGTGAGACCGATTCCCTCCCCTGTTGGTAAGAATGCACTTTCTTACTTTTGAAGGCTTGGACTTACCCCTGCCCACTGTAAACGAGAGGCAACATGAGGCTGGTGTAGTAGGATGTGATGCTGTGATGCATAACCACTGCTAAAAACCCAGGGTGTTTACCAGGTTGGAGCTCATCTCTCTGATCTATGAAGGTGTGTTGCTTATCAGATGCAATAAGCATGAGGCCACTAGACCTGAGATTTCATTCTGCCACAGGGCCCAGAAAGGTAACCACACTTCCCAATGACAGCGATTTGCTTTCACCCGTGACTGTTTATGCAAGAGAGGACTACAGTTAAGCTCACACAGGGCATATATTGAAAAAATACTTCAACAAAACTCGTGTCAGCATTAAATTTTTAGGTTGACTATTATCCTGGATTTTCAAACACTTTGTTAAACAATGGATATATTCGTGTTCTTGTAATTCTAGAGGAATGCAACTTTGACAGCATGACAATGGGGTGCCCTGCAAGCATCAGAACAGCAATGGGTGAGATTTTCAGGGCAAGTACAGAATTAAGCTAGCAAAAAGGACATTGAAAGCTGTTATAAGGACAGCTTTCCACATCACAATTCATGCTTGAAAATGGTGTGGATAATTTTTTTGTTTTGAAGAAGCTGCAGTAAAGTGGGAATGGAAAAGAAAGAAAAAACCAGAATGCAGTATATGCAGGCTTGTTTTATGCCAGCCTGTTAAGGCCTGTTGTCCTTAATACAGCTTTTCTGCTGTTAAAATAAAATAAAAAAAATCCCTCTCCTACTCTTCAGTGAAGAATTTAAAAGACTGAAATGAGACTTCTGAGTTCTTGCAAGATCTTGTTATCCAGAGCATCTCTGGAAGAGTCTGGTACTTCAGTGAAACCTTAAGGTACCCTGCACTGTTTCCATTCTGGTTTTCAGAATTCCCCTCATGGGGATGGTCACTGGCTCTCCTGGCTCAGCATGCCATCCAGTTGCTGAGTGTCTTTTGTTGAAATGCTCAACTAAAATCCAGGCAGGAGGCTATCATTGGTGGTTGCAGTATTTCTCCTTGAAATCAGTTGCCCTCTTCAAAGAGAAATTGCCGCAGATCTCCCATCTTCTAGATGTTTTATTCATCCACAGACGTGGTTGGGCCAATCTCAACTTTAACTTTCAACTTAAACTCACATGAGAGTGGCTTTAGATATTTCTGGCATAGGTTTCTAAACTAAAATAAAAATGTTTACGAGTGCTAGCAGGGCAGCTGCAAGATGTGCAGTGTGTCACTGTGAAGGCTGGGTAACTTCACAGTGGAGGCGCCAGTACCTGCTTTGGTCTAGATACAATGGGGACTTACTTGCCTAGAAACTAGGCTTTGCAGGACCTAGCTTGACCCTAGAAACCAGAAAGAACTCTTAAAGAGATCAACCCACTTGGATAAAGAATAATCTGAGTATAGCAGTAAACTTTAGAACTGATACTACCTTGATTTTTCTTATTTTAATAGTAGCCAGACCTAAATGCATGAAATTTTGGACAAAATTTGAGTATAATTAGTAATACTCCTTATACGTGTTCTAAATACATGGCTGAGTGAAATTCTAACTAAATATTTTCAATTTCTTTTTTTCAAAATTAGATGCCCTTGGATATTTTTACTTAGAAACTTTTTTCATTCTTCAATACTCAGTGAAGCCATGACCAAGATGTGCAGTGTAGCTTTGAACAGTCTGTTTAGCAAGTTTTCTCTTTCGAGGTTCAGAGCCTTAAAATTATGGACGAACTGTCTGAAATTATACATAAGCCTTCTGCATAATGCTTGCCTTTATGAATTCCTCCTAGTTTATGTTTTCTTTAGGATTATTTAAAACATAGTTTGTCTTGTTTTATTTAGATGCTTGAATTGCATGTTACAGTAGCAATCACACCCTCCAGGTAATTCATTTCCAGTTGAGCTTCACTCTGCTTGAGCCATTTGGCTTTCTGGCTTGTACCTTTTAATGCCCCCTGCAGTCTGCAATAACCATTCAAGAAATTCACTGCATTTCATGGCCTACTGCTTTAATTTAAAAAGCTAAATTTGGAGACTCCACATGCTCTGCTTTCAGTTTTTCCAGTGTAAAGCTGTCCTACCAAGGGAAATTGGCAATGGACTTCACCATCCCTGAAAAAAGCTCAAAATTAATATAGTGGGACCAGAGTAGAAAAATACTTAGGCTGTGTCATACTTGGTGAAATGTAGTGTAGGTATAAATTTGAGACCTGCCAAGGTTTCTAAAAAAACCCAGCTGTCTTAAAGCAATCTCTGCCTTGGGGGATTGAATGCACCATGAAGACCCTGAAGTGGCATGTGACGTGGCAGCACCAGGCAGAGATATTCACATGAGTCAGGAGGCACTACAGGAATATCAGCAAAGCAGCATGCCAGTGGCAATACAGTTACTGCCTGCGTTTCTCCCTGTCTGCAGTGTCTGGTTTGTGCTGCGTGACATTCCTGGCTCTTGGGATAGCTTTTGTGGAGACATGTCCAATGGCTGTGATGTAAACACAGCAATTCAAGAGCATTCTAAGTCTCACCATAGCATTTTGCTTTCCGGACAGCTCCCAAATCCCTTTTTGCATTACTGGATTTGCTCATGTAGTACCTAAAATCCTGGGGAGAATGACAGTCAACGAAGTGTCCCATCCAGCCAGCAGTGGGAATGGAAGGTCTCATTTCTCCTATTATCTAAGCCTTTACTTTAATCTGGCATTGGAAAGGAATATACTGCAGTCAAGAGCTGATCCGTACTACAGAGGAAAGCTGCTTGGTAAAAAAAGCACGTAACAACCAAGGGTAGACACAGTTAATATCTAAAGGGTGGTAAGCAAGTCAATAAGAGCTCCCCCCACAACCCCAGCACTGTGAACTTGACTCTAGATAGCACAGATTAGTGAGGTGCTGAATCTAGATCATCACACTTGTGACTCTGCATGGTTTATCACTTCTTAGTCTTGGCAGATCAGTTTCCAATCCATTTGAAGGGCAATTTCCCTCACAGCATCCCCCCAAGTACTAGCTAGGTATAAGTTTATGTATGAAACCCCAGATCTGGGCATTTTTAGAGTTCACCTAATGGATAGGATGAGGTCTCTTGTCATAACATGATAGAAGCCTGTTTCTGGGAAAAGAGGTTGGTTTGCATGCAAAGGTTCAATCACACCATTGGGATGAGGGAAGTCTAGGTTAAAGACTTCCAGCAGATCTGTTCTGTCCCAGGGGAATGCCCTTGAGTGCCACAGAGCATGGAGTAAGATGTCACCTCTGTTAGAGCTGTGCCATTGTGCAGGCACAAGTTAAAGATCTATGGATGCTAGAGAAGAAAGAAGGGTATAGTTTGGCTTTTGGTATATCTACTTAGTGTTTTGCAAGTAGAAGCAAGCTGGTCCTCTCCAGGCTTCCAACTGGCTGAACGTGAGCCGGCTCTAAGCCAAAGCTGTGTAGCTCCAGATAGCTTACTGCTAACCCTAGGCTGATCAGTAACCTGAAAGGCAGGATTTATTAGGTTGGGCCTACTGCCACTCTAATGCAACTAGACAGTATCCAACCCGCTGACAGAGCAGGCAGGCACATTTCTGAAGAACAAGGGCACCCAGCTTTGAGGTGCCTGGAGAAGGCCTTGGGTTCCAGTCAGCAACCTCCAACATTTTTCTGGGTTTGTAGCTATTCTCCTTCATCTATGTCACACAAATCATACCGAGTGTGGATTGATCATAGCATGATCAAAGCCATGCTGTGACAATAAGCAATTTGAGCTTTCCTTTTTGCTGTTCATGGTGAGACCACTACCGAGCTTTTGATTATTTATAGCTTTATAACTTAGTTACTTGTCTCCAGGTCACATCACATGCTGTGTATTGATTGCAAATTGATTTTTGCTCATTGAGTAACCATAACTTTTTAATATAAAGCTGTTGCAGAATTATGTTCAAAGGCCTTGCCTCTTCACTTAGAGGTAGCTCATATGCTATATCACTTTTTTCTCTTTTGTGATCAGTTTAACACATAGAGCTGTTACATATTTAGTAGGCATTTTCATCTGCAGATTTTTTTTCTTTTTAGACTTACACATTTTTGTAAAACAGCGGAAATCTTAATATGTAAAATATTAACATGTGCTTTTCTTTTCAGATGGTCTGAGCATTAACATTCCATAAATAGCCCAGTTTTCCCTCTGAGTTGATAAGTAGTCAAATACTTCCACTAAGAACGTTTTCACTTTATCCTCCAGAATATGAACAAATTTAAATTTAACTGGCAATTATTGGTGGTGAATGGAAGTTAAATATGTAAGTGTTTTTCTAATTTAGTTTGGTTAATCTCATCTGCAGTGCTACTAAGGAATTGCTTGAGCAGCCACCAAGACAAAAGGCTCATGACAAGCTCATAGGCTTGTATACTGCTGTGGTATGCTAATTTATGCTGCGTCAGCATCATCCAGCAAGAACCAAGAAGAGATTCCAGCCTCTGATCTCAGGAACTTTAAAATGCTTTTTATTGGCATTAAGGAACTCTAAGAAATATAAAAATGCAAATTGCACCTCATTGTGGAATTTCTGTGTGCAGCAGCTGAAATGTCACCATGTGACATCTTCTCATAAATCATATGTAATTCCAGACATACACATTCCCCATGAGGCTATACTTCATTTATGTTAGTTACATAGTCTGAAGGCTCAGGATCTATGCAGCCATTGAAACCATCTTCTGATCTTCAGTTCATTTGTTGATGTTGCTTTTTTATACTGATGCTTGACTAATGTAGCAAGCTCCAGGATTCAGGAGACCTGTTTCTGCAGTTCCAGGAAAGGTACTTGTGTAGCCAAACCTTAAAGTTCAAAAAGTGACAACGGATAAGAGTGGAGTCCCTATCAGCTGGTATTGTAGGCATGCCACAGATAATTACAAATAAAAGCAGGACTAATAAATATTTGTACCAGTGGAATCCATCCTGGACTGGGACTATGTTCTGCCAGGCTATGCAAACACGATCCTTCTTTCTCTATAGCTCTACTAATTGGATAAAGACATGCTGTTTGAGCGGTCCAGCTGATATAATAACTTTTCAGAGCTTTAATAAGCAAATTAAAACAAATTATTCATGTTGTGGTTTAGCCCCAGTCAGCACTAAACACCACACAGCCGCTCGCTCACTCCCCCCATCCCTGTGGGATGGGGGGGAGAATTGGAAGGGCCAAAGTAAGAAAACTCGTGGGTTGAGATAAGAACAGTTCAGTAATGGAAATAAAGTAGTAATAGTAATAATTATGATGATGATAATGATTTTCCTAGAACTCTCCTATTTTATTAGATTCTTAAATGCATTTAAGAAGCAATTGGTAGCACCACTCTATAAGACAGTGGTCAGACTTCATCTTGGGGAATGATCATCTGATTTTAGTCACCTGCTTTGAGGAAAGATGAATTTGAAGCATAGCTGATGCAGAGTAAGACCACTAGTGTAGTTTGTGGACTAGGAGCCTTTTTTATGACAGAAGCTTTGCTGGTGTGGCCCTGCCAGATGAAAGCTGAAAGGCAACAGCTATCAGATAATTTAATTAGTATCTAATACAATGGAGATTCAATACCAGGTGGAGTAGAAGGTAAGTGACTGATGATTCTTTCCGTTCACTTTATCCTGAGTTTGATAACTTTTCATTCTTTTTTTTTTGTAATTCCAGTTCAATGCCTGTTCCTAATGTCACTGTATGTGGAAGCCAATAGGTAGAGAGTGGCTTTCTTTAAACTTGTTTTAACAACTTACTTTAGCTTATTTTATTCAACAAAAGCAGACAAATAGCTGGTAAATAATAGTATTGTTTATTTACTTACTTATTCCTTGAAATATATAGAGCTGGTTTCTTTCCCCATTGCACATGAAAAAGGGGAAATGGATTTCAAACACTGTTACTTTACAGGTTATTGCTTACACTAGGGGTACTAGTGTATACTCATGTTGAGCAGATATACATAGTAGAGAAGACTATCTGTGAAAAGCCAGGTGTCCATACTTTTCTTATTCCAGAGAAGCAATACCCTAATCTCCTTTTAATTAGTTCATACCTAGGGAAAGTAACACTCCTCTAAACATCAGACTATGAATAAAAATCTGTTCTTTTGTATACTTGAAAAGTATGTTTTTCAGAGTGATATAATGAGCCTATCAGGAAATTGGTCATTTATTGCTCCTGCAACTCCATGCTAATTAAAGTTAGTCAAAGACACTGTAATGGGTGGTCTTAGGTTTTCTTCTGATAGTGTGTTTTTCTAATGTAAACTTCCCTCAAATTTCTTTTCATACCATTTGACAGTGGTATATAATTAAAATTCAGGTGTTTAATTTCGTTAAAATATGCAGTCATGTTATATTGTTCAGAAGGATACAGAACTAATCCTGATGGATAGGTGTAGATCTACATTCCCAGGTACATGTGTCTCTTCTCTAAGTTTTGCTGATGCACCTCCATTCTGAGCACGTGGCTTTCTTCCTGAGGTAATACCATTCATGGCTTCCTGAGAATCCAGATGAAATGAGTCAGGGTTTTGTCAGGAGGATTAAGATGAGATCTAGTGAGGCATCCACATTAAAAATAGCAATGTAGAATATCCCTGCCCTGGCAGCCACCTAAGCCAGGACAGCTCCAAAACTCATGCAGCATCTGTAACTAGGTCACAAAATTTTCCTTAGTTTGCCTTTACAGGGGAATTTCAGAGGCTTCCCTCTTTAAACAAAAGCTACCCCACTGATCTGAGCTTCACTGTGGTCTACATGTGAGGTAGAGCAGAATTTAACCTCTGCCAGTCTCTGGAGGTGACTACGACCTTAGTTTAAACCCTTCTACAGAGGAGACAATGATTTTCTTACCTAAAGTAAGAATCTCCAAATTTTAAGAAAGGAGCACAATTGGAAGGTGGTAGAATTTCTATCCCAGATATGATGCTTCTTAAGGCACTGAAAGTCACGTGTAAGTCCTTTAGCCAAGTCTCCTGAGATGTGTAGGTGTAAATGTTATTTGTCTTAACATAAGCCACCAGAAAATTCACTTTCAACATTGTGTTTGAGTAGTGAGATGGTGTATATATAGTGTATCGGTCTAAGCAGACACTCCAGCTGTTGTCCAGTGTAAGAAATGATCTGAGGAGTGATTATGGTCACTTGGACTGACAGTCTGGCAATGACCAAGCAATTTCCCTACAGCAGGAGCTGTCTTTCCAAAGACTGCTAATGGTAAAAGAAAATTACTTCTTTAAGTACTACTTAAGTGTAAGGACTCTTTAAACTAATTAATTAAATTTAAAAGACAGTTTGGAGAGTTGATAGACCTTTGTGTAACAGATAAGGTTTTTGCACTTATTTGAAACAGAACTTTAATTGATGTTAAATCCTGATGAAAGTAAAAGGATATTTCACAAAAAGGATCAATGAAGGAAAAAGTAAGCTTTGAAGATGCTGTAAAAATTCTCTGCTATAAAAATAAAGCCATTTAGAAAAATACTGCATATGTATGAATCCAACTACATATCCACAAGCTGAGGCTGAACTAAGAGCATTGTGTGAAGTTGCTGAGTCAATAAAGGAACGACAGCAGCTAATTTCAAATCCAGCCAAGCACAAAAGAGCTTCATGTTCTGTTTTGTTTGACTTTTTTTCCTCTTTTCAGAGCTGTTGAAAGCGTAGAGTTATGAAGCCATCTTTATTATACTATGATACACTTACACTTATAATAAACTTACTGTTTTATAATATTATGCATAGCCTTTGCTATATTCAAGACTGCAAAAAATAAAGGGCATAAGAAGCTACAATATAGCTTAATAGCTGCCCAGTTTATCGCTGTCTTGCACTATACTGACATCACAAAAACATGATCTCACAGAACACCCAGATGGCAAAAACCTCAAGAACAATAAAATACTTTTGTTCTGAAAAACTCTAAGTTACCACTTCTACTGGCTTTGTATAAAGATGTATGTCTATGCAAAAATAAAACCCTAAACAACCCCACAGTAAGTTTTAAATCCAAATTCCTTCTCACAGATATTTTTTTCCTTTTTATGCTGAGGAAGGGGAAGTTAACAAATACAGTGGAGTTTAATGAAATTTCGCTAATATTGATATAGCCTTTTCTAGCAAAACTAGATACTCCAGCAAATATTAGGCAGTGGTAGTGAGGATTTCAGTTTTGAATATAAAACTAAATTCTTTATCTCAGACTTCCCATTTAGCAGATAGTGAATATATTCAGTTGTATACCCAGTACCATTCCCATTTTTATAACACTGTCTAGCACATTACAGGAGTGGACACTTCCTTCTTCCTCCCCTTTCCAAAACTATTATCTTCTGTCTAGTTTTGGATATGGTGCTTATGCTGGGAGACTAAGAACTCGCCCCCATCCTGCACTCGCTCGTGCTCTTCCCTGTTTGACTTCAGGGTAGGGATTCAGTTACCCGTACATAAGTGCCTATAACCATTTTAGATGTTTTAAACACCCCCTTGGCTCCTGGTTGCCTCTTCTTCAAAACAGTAGTGCTGTATGGTAAATTCTGGACTGTATCTGCCAGCCCTGTGCAGATTTTTACCTGGTCTTTAGTAAAGCCTTTGACAAAATTTCCCTCAACATTCTCCTGGCTGCTCATGGCTTGGACAGGCACATTCTTAGCTGGCTAAAAAACTGGCTGGATGGCCGGGCCCAAAGAGTTGTGGTCAATGGAATTAAATCCAGTTGGTGGCTGGTCATAAGCGGTGTTCCCCAGGGCTCACTACTGGGACCAGTTCTGTGCAATGTCTTTATCAATGATCTAGATGAGGGGATTCAGTGCACCCTCAGTAAGCTTGCAGACAACACCAAGTTGGGCAGGAGTGTTGATCTGCTCGAGGGTGGGAAGGCTCTGCAGAGGGATCTGGACAGGCTGGATAAATGGGCTGAGGTCAATTGTATGAGGTTCAAGAAGGCCAAGTGTTGGGTCCTGCACTTGGATCACAACAACCTCATACAATGCTACAGGCTTGGGAGAGTGGCTGGAAAGCTGCCTGGCAGAGAAGGGCCTGGGGGTGCTGGCTGGCAGTCAGCTGAACATGAGCCAGCAGTGTGCCCAGGTGGGCAAGAAGGCCAACAGCATCCTGGCTTGTATCAGGAATAGTGTGGCCAGCAGGAGCAGGGCAGTGATCGTACTCACCTGTACTCGGCACTGGTGAGGCCACACTTTGAACACTGTGTTCAGTTTTGGGGCCCTCACTACAAGAAGGGCACTGAGGTACTGGAGTGTGTCCAGAGAAGGGCAATGAAACTGGTGAAGGGTCTGGAGAGCAGGTCTTGTGAGGAGAGATTGAGGGAACTGGGGTTGTTTAGCCTGGAGAGAATGAGGCTGAGGGGAGACTATCGTTCTCTACAACTACCTGAAAGGAGGCTGTAGTAAGGTGGGGGTTGGTCTCTTCTCCTAATTAACAAGTGATAGGATGTGAGGAAATGGCCTCCAGCTGTGCCAGGGAAGGTTTAGATTGGATATTAGGAAGAATTTCCTCACTGAAAGCGTAGTCAGGCACTGGAACAGGCTGCCCGGTGAGGTGGTGGGGTCACCGTCCCTGGAGGTATGTGTAGACATGGCACTTAGATATGTGGTTTAGTGCTGGACTTGGCAGTGTCAGGTTCACAGTTGGACTTGATGATCTTAAAGTTCTTTTCCAACCTAAATGATTCTATGATTCTTTGTCTCGGATACTGTGGCTCGTATTTCTCTTAATGGATGTAATATCTTGGAGAAAGTCACCTTATCATAAGAGTCTCAGTTTTTACTTGCCCTCCATGTTTGAAATCTCTAGTGAGTAAATGATGAATTGAGAAGTAACGTTAGATGCTTGTTTCTGTGCTAGAGCCCACTTGCCCTGTGGGTGCTGCTCTGCAGTGCAGCTGCCTTGGTGGGTGCTGGCTGAGCTTGCTTACCTCGAAGCTCCTGAGACCTGACTCTTCACTGTTTGCAAGGCAAGTGAAGATACCCAGGGGGTATGTTCTAGACAAATCCACTTTCACTCTGCTTTATTGTTAGTAGTGTTTTATTACTTACGTATCTTAGCTGGCTTGTTATTTCAATTTGAATATGAAGTGTTTCATTCCAAGAAGTTGCTCTCTGTTGACTTTTGCTGAGATAATTGTCTCCTCTTTTTGGTATTGCTGAGACTATAGATTTTTCAGATAGATTGGGTATATCAATGCCATATGATTTCCTGACAAACTGGCATAGGATATCCCTTCCTTCTGGCTGCTGGCTATGGGAATACGGTGAGAAGAATCACTGGGTTTTAATGACGATGGCCACAACTGGAGCAAAGATTATTCTTGTTGATTTCTGCTTTACAGGATGTTTTTGGGGTAGTATCCATTCCCATTTTCCTCCACAAGAAACAGATGTTTGCTGATGAAGAAGTGTGTGAGGAGAAAGGGGACCTGTGACTTAATTCTCTATTACTCTGTACCTCAGTAATGCCCAGGCTAAGAATTTGCAGTTGTGGAAGCCACCTGATTTTTCAAAAGTTACTAGTCTTATTATTAACTGTGATGCTACCAGCCTTTGCTAACTACCCTGCCTACCCACTGTTCCTGTGGGTAGGAGAGGCACAGAGGAGGAGGTCAGCCTGTCCCTCAGCAGTTCAGACCTTCAACCCACTGGCAGAGGAGTGGAAACGCTGGTGTTTGAAATTATGACCTTAGCTGTGTTGATTAGCTGTGCTAACAGTCCTTTCACCGGGACAGGAAAGAAGGAAAAGGGGTCTGCATGTGCCTGTTATTTTTGTTAATCTGCTAGCCTGTTAGTGGGGCCATCTGAGGTGTGAGCAGTTTTTGTTGTCCCCAGCAGCCTGCCATGCAATGCAGTTGCCTGTTTGCTAGCCCCTGAGATTAAATAGCACCATTTGATTTAGTAGCATCTAATGTTCATCCTGATAACAAGAGGTATAGGACAATTGAGAATTAAATTAAATTATCTGAAAACCTGGTGACCCACTTTCTATTTTAAATAGAGCAGAAGTGGGTAAAATATACAATTTGTTCATTCACCTCACAGAAGGATGTGTCTGGAAGAAATGGTTATGCTGTGCATAATATTTTAACAAAGAAAAGCTAGTATGATATGACAAATCATATGTAGAACTGCAATGATGAAATAATTGATCTTTTGGAGATTATTTTAATCGTTGCTTTTTGTCTTTCATATGCAAATAGACAACTGCTGGTCTTATAAACTATTTTACAGCTCCAAGGGGAGCTTATTAGCTGCCTTGTTAGCAGCGTTCAGCAAAGTGTCATCTTCCCAGTGTGGGGAATTTGTATAAGCAGGGTTTAGCAAAGATAACTCTGTTATCGCAGTTTAGACTTCATATTCTTACATAATTGAAATTCAGAGAAACAGGTGTAATAGAAGGTACAATTTAGATCTTGCTGTAGAAAGGAAATGTATTTCTAATTCACTAGGTAGAGAAAGCCTAACCCTAGAATAGGATGATGCCACCTACTTTATCAACATGTTCACTATCTGTGTCAATTTGTATGGAGCATAATTACTATTGTTTTAAGTAATTGCAGCTATCAGTGAGGGCCTTTGAACAAGGAAGAGCATATTCAAAGGCAGTAAACTTTTCAGGAATTAATGGAGCTACAATTTTCTTAAAATATCTTTTCTTGTTGTGCTTATGCAACTGTCTATCATTCTGGCTAATATGCATGTATCACACGCTGCTCTGAAAAAGTCTTTTTTCCTGTTTTCTTGATTTGCTAAAGAAAGACTTTAGCTAACAAGGGAAAATGATCTTTTAAGAGAACATTTCTACAAAGAGCAAAGTGTCACCTTAGTTGTCTCCTGTTTGCACAGTATTTCTTTCCCATCAGCTACTTTCTTCCCTCTCACTGTTGTGCAAGTAGACCATTTACAAATGAAAAAATCTAGGGGAAAACCCAAAAGGTCTAGCAGTAGTGTCTTCCCAACTCAGCTCCTATCAGCATTTATGATATCCTTTACTGTATGTATCTTAATTGTCAGTCCAAGGTGGACCACTCAGCACTTAGACTGCAGGCCTCCAAATTGAACTGAATAACCTTAAGTTTATCCTCAATGATGTTAACATATATATATATATGTATATTACTTATGCATGATACTGAGAAGATCGGGGGTTTTTTTAACAAAGAATAGGGAGGTTGAAGGTAAAAGAATAGAGAAGCTATTCTGTCGTGAAACTCTGCTCTGTGATGCTGTTCCCAAAGGAAGTAAAAATCCCCATCGACTGCAGTGACTTTCTGCAATGACAGTTCAGTCATAGTTTTGTCAGGCTTTATGGTGGCATTTCTTATGTCTGAGAACTAGCATTCTAAATTTAAATTTATTCCTCCAAATAATAAAGGATTTGTTGAGAGAAGTCAGAAACCTTTGCTACACTGATAATCATATTTTCCCATGTCTCAGATATAAAATATTAAAACTATTTTATTTTTGTTTGCTTTTTAGTATTTCAGTAAAATGTTTCTTATTGTTGAAACCAGTGAAACCCATTTTTTGTGTCTTATATCTGGATTCTGTGGTGCAGACAAATTGAAATCACAATACAATCGTTACCTTGGCAGTTGCACATCTTTTCTTCTCTTTCTGGCCATCTATATTTACAAAGCTTAGTATCTTCATGAAACTATTAAAAATACTAAGATATAATTAAGACTATAAAGGTATTAAGAATATGTTTAAGCTGTTAAAGGCAAGATATATCTTAACATCTTTATGGTATTTATGACGGTATGTTCAACTCTGTCAAATCTGTCTGATAAATGGCAATGGTTTCAAAAGAGGAAGAGAACACAGCGATACAGACAAATGTAGACATTCACAGACAGACTTGAATCCTTGGTGAATTTAAACCTAATTTCCTTGAGGCAAAGACCAAGTATGCGTAATTTCAGCTTGTCAGTTAAATTGAGGAAAATCTATGATGAAGCTTAATATAGTCCTTTTTCTTCAACATTAACCCTGGCTATAAATTCATCTGAAAAGGTTGAAAGTTGTAGCTTACAGAAGTAATAGATGTACATGGTGTTTAGGGACATTAAATTACATTTGTCTTTGTTGGTTACTTTTTAGCTTGGGCTTACGCTCAGTAAAACATGCTGTCAAATCTGACTAATGCCACTGATATTTGCAATTTGTAGTGCAGAAAGATAGAAACTGAAACGATAAGATACTGCACCTACTCAGTGATATTTAATGGTCAGTAGCTGATTATTCTAATACAGTTATCATTCTTCAGGTGACTCTTACTCATGAGTTAGGGTATTTGATAACAGACTACTCTACCTCTTGGGGGAGTGTGCTACTCATTAGAGAGGTAAAATGTACTGTGAAACTTGATAGCCTTGTTGGTCCTTGTGTAAAAGAGCATTTGCTCAGAGTGCTGAGGTATGTGTGCCTACCAGCCCAGCAGGTGAGATTTTGACAGGATAAAAACTTGGTTTCAGAAACCCAGCTGTGCCTAAAAAGGGCATTTGGCACCTACGTTTATGCACTTGAATCTTGTCCTTTTTACCTAAAGAAAAGAGCTACATAGATCTGTGAAGGGAGGTACCAAAGTCAGCTGGCAGATATTTTGAGAAGCACAGCATCCTAACTGTTGGATGTGAGCCCTTCAATCCCTTCCTGGATTTGGGTCACAATTTATCTCCTACTCCTGTAAGACATAATTTCAGAGGTGGAGAAAAGCTACCATGTGTGCATATGGAGCCTGTGGGTGTCTTTAATCTTAGGAACTGCTAAGTTTTGGGACCTTGTAGCAAGCTGTTCATTAAATACTTGTAAATATGAGTTTGGTTTTTTTTCCCCATCTCTGATACTTAATTCAATGACAGGTGGCAATAGAAATGTAAGGTATGTACCTTCTTGGCAGCCTTTTAGAGTTTCTGGCAGCTGTGGTGAGGTGGGAAGCATTATCCACTGATGCAGCATGGCAGATTCCTGCCCATTATTAAACTCAGCACTTCCATGAGAAATCCTATTTCTTTTCCCTAAGGGCTTGGGATTAGCTAGTCAAGGAGTCTTTTGCTCTGGAGGGTTAATATTGCCATATTTCTGCCTTCCCTTGGGGAAGAAATACTGTCTGTTGTGGGTGAAGAGGCGAATGAGCAAAATACAGATGTCTTGGACAGAGAACAAAGTGATTAGTTCCTCATTAAAGGGACAGAGAGAGATACTGTAACTATAGTAACCACCGCATATATGAACCTCTATCCACCTCATTGTAACCCACTTGGTTACAACAAAGATTTCAAGCCATTGTTACTTGTTTGTACAGCTGTTCCTCTAACTGGAGTATTTATATTGACATTGTAAATACTTGTCAAATATACATATATATATATGTATTTGTATATTCACATAGATACACAGACTCAGAGAAACCAAGTTTCCTTATGATTAGCTAGACAGATGGGTAAATCCACCCATATAAATACCCAGCAGCGGTATTTTTATTATTTTTTTCTTGATGACTAATGGAAAAGAAATGCCATAATGACTGAGGAACCATGTTAACATTTAAGAATACTTGTATCTGTGTGTATGTTTCCATTTTCTGAAGCATTATATGTTTCATTTCAGCTGCTTCTTTCTAATAAAATACCATCAATGTTTAAAATATGAGTAAATGGGGTATGTCTCAGAAATCCTGTCACCTGTGTCAGAGCCAGTTTCCGATCTCTCTCAGGTCAGCAATGCCATTAACCTGTTCCACTACACTCGCTTCACACCCAGCTAACCACATTAATGCATGATACTACTCACCTACCTGGAATGAAATGACTAATGTTTAACCTACTGATATGATCAAGCATAAATCTGAAAGACAAATTGCTGGCAAATGTTGTCCCCTCTAAGAAGGTCATATTGAGGCTTACAATATTCATCGTCCTCAGACTGGCCAAAATTGCCTGGTCTATATTGAAATCAAAGAGCAAATGTGAGTTAAGCCTAGCATCTTAGCAGCTATTTCCAAGTGCTATATTTTATGGCCTTTTAGCCAGAAATCCTGAGGGCTCCTAGTCACCAGAACCGAACATCTTTCTTTGGTTCAAAATCCTGTTATTGCCAAATGGCAGCACCTCACATTTATTGGTGATAATAAAACCACTTAGCTGTAATATTTCCATCAGCATTAAGGAGCTCAAATTTCAATCGAAGTCCACCAAGAAAGATCCCTTTGCTCATGTCACTGAGGTGGTATTATAGCAACTGAAATGCCAGAGAGGATCAAATATATTTTTACACAATGTCTTTTACAACAGAACAGTCAAAGCATACCTGCCTAGTCTTAAAATTGTGCCTGTACTTCCAGTCACTGAAATATGTGGGGTTTATGGGTCATGACACCTATTCTGATAGGTTTTTTTTGACTCTTAGACTGGTTCAGTGGAAAGTGTAGAGTTTTTTTGTGCTCAAACAAGCTCCTGTATGTTTTCTGCCTGCCTTTAACTTTTAGAGTGAAAAAAATCCTTGCCTCTCAGTGAAATATCTCCATTAGTCTGAACACCTAGGCAAATTTCAGTGAAACATGAACTCCATTGAAATTTCTTCTGGTTGCAGTAAGGCACAGGATTTCTTCTTTCCTGAAGAAAAATCAGGCTTTTCAGGATCAGGATCTTCCTGACATGGTTCCTGGGCACGGGTTGCTGCTTGCCCTTTGCAAGTATAGGGCCGTGCAGTGAGTTTTTCTGGGCCTCACAGTGAATACTGGCCACACTGACTCCTGGGACTTTCAGTATGCTTTTCTTGCGTGTCTCCTGATCTGGGAGCAAGTGGAGGCTGCAGTTTCTGAGGTTTCCAAAAATCACAGCATATACAGTAATTTGCACACCATAACTGATGCAGTTAACAGAGAAAAACCTGCATGCATTAAATCTGCCTCAGGTTCCTCATCATGCTGGGGCTGTCTTAGGTTTGGGTTGAGGTGCCCTTGGTTTCCCAGAGTCTCCTCTTGAAGTCATTGCAGGATCTTTCTCCTGACTCAACAACTTCTTCTCCAGAGATGCTTCTCACCTAGGTGTGCAAGAAATGGCAGCAACTCTGACCAGGAGGGTGCTGAGAGGTGACTAATGAAGAGCTCCATAGTGTCTGTCTTTGAAAGCCACTTTACAAAACGCTGTGAAAGAATTTATGGGGCCTGCAATTACTTCTTGTCAGGGTACGTGAGAAACAACCAAAGAAGCCCACAAAAGACATATTACTTTAGGCTCTTGCTGCCAGTAACATACAAAGCAGGAATTTGTGACACACAGTTTTAATTTGTTGCTCAGAATACTGTCAATTTGTGACCTGTCAAAACTATTAAAACACCTCATGTTTCTATTATATCTGCAGCACAGGACGCCAACATAAGCATCTAGAGAGAACTCTGTTTCTTTGTCACTCATATAGATGTAGTGGTATTCTCAAGTGTCACATGAAGTACTAACAGATGTATTTGTTTCCTCTTTTACCTTTGAAATGGAACAACACTTTCTGGTATGTTTCAGAATAAACAACAGACATCCCTTATTTTCTCCAATACTTTTCATCAAGAACGTCACTATATTTTGTTTTTTATACTACATGAATTTACTGATTCACTTCTTCCCCTTTCAGACCAGTCAATGGACAAGTGAACACCTTGTACTGCAGCTGAGATCACGCCTAGTAACACTTTCTGTCCATGTGAAGTTGCAGGGTGAAATTGCTTTTCTGTACAATATTGTGGCAGAGCTTTAAGTTTTGCATGTCCCACCTGACACCAAAAACTGTGTTTATATTTGTGCAACATCGATCTCTTGAAACTAGGAACTGGATTGACATTTATAGTGACTATGTAGAGTGCAAAATGAATACTTGGAGCAACATTATTATGGAATCAGTTAGTCAAGCCTGGAATTTATAGTTACATCTCTAGGGCTGAATGATACCACCTTTTTTCCATTAAAAATGAAAGTCTGCTGAATTTCAAACCTATTTTTACTGTCTATATTCCACAACGTAATTAGACTTCAAGATTGTAATATAACTTGCTATTTACATTGTTAAATTATCTTCAGAAATAAAGTTTTTAAGTTTTGTTTCCTAGTCTCATTTTGTGCTAATTGCGTTTTTGTTTCCTTTTTGTTTGCTTTTTTTTATTATTATTTTTGCTAACCACAGTCCCTAGCTACATCCTTGCACTGTGCACTCTTTGTTCATTTGCAGACCAAACAGCATAGGGTGTGCATGCTGGACAGATAGGCGCTTTGAGGTTTGCCCTTGGGCCTTGTAAAGTTAACCTCTCAAGCTGAAAACACTCAATATAAGCTTAACTCCAAGATTTACACAGTGCCAGACTGCAGTGATATGATTCATACCACCATGTATGCGGACAGGTGTTTGCATCCTGAGACCTGTAAACATCCGGCCTGAGGAATATTCAGAAAATGGATAGATGGATGGGTGAATGGATGGATGGAGAGATGGATTGATTGGGAAGGAAATGGACACACAGAGTAAGCTAAGTGAAGGGGAGCTAACGCTGTGCTGACTGGACCGATTCTACCTGACACCTGAACACCAGTGGGAAGGGAGTTTTGATATTGCTGCTTCACAGATCAAGCATAAATGCCAGAGATTCCAATTCTGGCTCCTCCTAAGGAAAAGTGAGTTTGGAAAGGAATTCAAAATTCTACAATTTAAGGGTATTTTAAACCATCTACATAGTGTCACTATACTTCTGAGAGGTGTGCCACCTCCGAATAATCTAAAACATAGACCTTGGTTGCCTTTTTGTAAAGGATTAAAAATGTGCAGAGACAATTTCACCTTTTGGACAGTGTATTGTATTTGGTTCAGGTTAATAATGACTAAAAGTAATTAGTCTTGGTAACCTATGTAAAACAAATGGTTGTCTCAATCTCCAAAGGACATGTTGCACAATAACAGAGAAAATAGGAAACTAATACTTTTTACAGCAGTATCTTAAATCCTTTATCCAGGTTTCCCTGGCTTAAATGCTTCATTCAGCAGGATGTATAAATAAGATGATTTGTCCCTGGTTTCCCTTGAGCCAAGCACAATTCAGCCTCTCGTCCTTTATTTCTTCTCACCTCCAACCTCTTCTTTCAATACTCTTTCAAAAAGCAATCAGTCAACTCTTACTCTTAAATAACCATCACATTCAGATGGGAACAAGAACCTAATGGAGTCTAGATTTTAAAATACTATTGAGGAGTCTCATTTTTTGCACTGCAGATCCATAACTTGCTATATGTTGAGGTGAATCTTAGCAGTAACTCTTTTCCAGAGTTATAACATTCCTCCAGACCTGCTCTCAAGCATATTTAGTGCTAGTTTGGGAGTCTTACTGACTATTCCTCAAATCAGAACATCTTGTCTTTGCTATACTTTCCTTAAGCTTCACTGTGCTCAGAGAACTTCAGCAGCTATGAAATGCTCCAGTTTTGGGCAGAATCCTGGAAACTATTTTGAGCCCCTGTTGTTATTTGTGGTCCCTTTCCCCTGCCCGGGTGCTGCTCTGTTTGCCATTGCTGCAGTTCAGCTGCATTCCTTTAACTGCAAATGACCTCCACCACCTTCGCTGCTTCTTTGCCAAGTGGGAGGTAGCACCTCTTCACAACCTAGAAGCCCAAACTCTGAGCTGTGCATTTCCAGAATGCTTTTAGTATTAACTCTTTCCTCTCCCTTCCTAAAAGGTGTTGTAACTTTTCAGCCCACTGAACATTTTCAGCTGGTCATGACAGAAGGGTGGAGATCTCAAAGACAGGGAATTGCTCCTAGTTTTGTAGGTGGCTGGTGAGAAGGGAGAGATTTAGTGCTTTCTCCAACAGGATGTCTGTAGCTTCTGAGCTCTAGAGTTCACCTTCTGTCCAGCTTACTCATCACCCAGTACAATCCAGGATAGCTCAGAAATCACATAAGCATGGGCTCTGTATGCAACAAACCAGACTTAATGAGTTTTCCCGCTCAGTAATGATTTGTTCTCCACTTGCAGCTTTAAGTATTAGATGCCATTATCTTAAACCAAAACCAAAGCCTATGATTAAACTAGTAACTTCTTGGCAAGGTTTAACCCAGAGTAAAGTTTCTGGTAACTTTTTTTCTGAAGTCGTGGAAATGTTCAGCTCAGATTGGCATAACAGTGAACAAGTATAAGCAGCAATGAAGGCAGAGTCAGGGAAAGCCTTGGGAAACATGGATTTCACAGCATGAAATCAGATACTAGGTGAAGAAAAAGCATTCATATCTGAAAAGAGGCTATAATGGGACAGAATCAAATTTAAATGGGAATTTTGATGATTGAGAACTGGGACATGTGCCTATTTTGGAGGAGAAAAGAAAATGAAGTTTCACGTAAGGCACTCCAAAGGTGGCAGTGGTTTATTAAAGAACTGTTTTAGAGAAAGCTGCTCTTGAATTTTAGTAGTGTGACTACTGAGGCTGCAGGACATGTGGCTATAACAATGATGGAATACTTTAAAATATACGGGAAGATTCACAGGTGCACTGTTCCTAACTGGGTAGCAGCAATTGCTATACTATCCAAAGTAGAAGCATATGCACTGTTTACCTGCATATGCTTTTTTTTTAATATATATATTTTATTTGTATATTTTATATATTTTTAGTCAAAAATATGCATTTTTGTCTAAGCAACTAAACTGTACAGGTGCACCAGGCACCCAAGCTAAGGGAAAAAAAAGAGGAGTTTAAATCCAAGATGGGAGGAATACAAAAAGGGAAACTAGGATCTGCCATTTCATTCTTTGCCCTAGCCCGTTTGAACGATGCTGTGTACGGTCCCTCTTTGGGGGCTCCCCGCTGGGACTGTGCTCATAAAACACAGCTGAACATGCATGTGCCATGAGGACTAACTGTCCGTCTTCATCAAAGGGTGTGACTGGGAATTAAATGAGTAAATAGAAACATAATGTTCTTACGCAGCAAGGGAGGGAATCATCATCCCCCAGGCGCATGAAGATTGTATTATTTTGGTTCTACTTTATTGGCTTATTTGTCTGGAATCTGACTTGGCTTCAGGCACATGCTTCTGTGATAATTTCTGTATTAAAATATTTGCCTCATTTCACACATGAAAAAAATGGAAAATAATTTTAGGCCACATGTCCTTCTCTAGCTTTATTTACAGTTCATTTTTAGAGTTTATTTGGTACGATATGATCTAAAGGACGCGCTGTTTTGCCCCATGATATAAAATGTTTAATCAGTTCTGTAACTATCTCATGAGATTTGAAGTAGGAAGGAAAGACTTTCAGAACTCTTCTCTTTTCCTTCACAGAAAGAAAATGAAAAAAGATTTGTAGAAAACATCCAAATCATCATGTGTCTAGAAAGCATATCTTATGGAGGTTCAGAGACACTAAAATACAAAGAAACAGACAAACCTGAGGAATTAATAAAATATCACATGACAGGGTAAAATATAAAAAGAACAAGTGAACAACTGGCAGAAACAAGAGAAAAATGTTGAAGTATGAAAGGCAGTATTCCTATAAGTCCAGGGTTAACTTTATTAACACTAAAACTTTCATGCTGTAAGATATGTGCTAATGGAAAATAATAATGATGTGAAGAAGGCAACTTAAAAGCTTTTTTATTCTTAAGCAAATGTAAGAATACCAAGATTTTAGAAATAAGAATGAACATGTAACAGTTCAACATGAATTATGTAGCCCTTCTGATAGTAATGGATTAATAACAATGCACACTAGCATTATGCATTAACATTAGCATTTATGTATTATGTTTAAGTTGTTTATAAACTAGGTAATAAAGACGTTTGAGCATCAAGTATTCTAGGGTTTTAGTAAAGTCAAGCCCTGCTTTCCAAGATGCTTCCAAATATCTGGTTTTCAGCTGGTGTTCCTGGGAATATCTGTGATACGAAATCAGCATAAAATTTAAGGAAAGTAACCAGATGAACTCTGTTAACTACAATGAG
Organism: Sula dactylatra; assembly: GCA_013389905.1. NCBI lineage: Eukaryota > Metazoa > Chordata > Aves > Suliformes > Sulidae > Sula > Sula dactylatra. The sequence goes on from WEKW01031067.1 coordinate 74,438, forward strand.
TAGTATAATAAGTATAGTTTCAAAAATAATAGATGTGTATGCAAATTAAATAATTTTACAGAATAAATAATTAAATAATAAACGCAGCTTGTTTAAGGATTTATATCGAGGGATCAGTGAACTTGTTCAGATAAACATTAAACTTGTTTAAATGTACTTTTATATAAATGTCTACTTTGAAATATCTGTTGCATTTAATGTTCAAATGTATGTCTTAAAGAAAACCAGGAGGCCCCCTGGACATCTGAGAGCGCTATAGTTTCCTGAATTTGTATATACTATCCTGATGCATTATAACAGGTACGAAGTGCATGCATACTAAGTTTATTTTCTCCAGGTACATTCCCTTGTTTAAAACTGGCTCAGGAACCCTTTTTTTATGGTCAGAAATACAGACATGCCAATCCAATTTTCTTCCCCCTGAACTATGCTAAAATGGTCATAATTTTACTTTATATAAATGCACCATAGTATCAGGCTAAACTTGTTTAACTAAATCAGCTACATTCTTAGTAATATCCATTTAAAGTGGTAACAGAGGGTAATAATACTTCCTAATCATAATTTCATAATTGCAGTCATAACTTTTAGACTTTTAAAGTAAGTGTGATCAGTAATGCAGTGATGAAGCTGTGTTGTTTCTCTTGCCATATATAGCTGCAAATTCTACCTATGACTGATGCGTACAACTAGACTACATTACATCCACACCTGATCAATACAGAGCTTCTCGCAGTAGATCTGTGCTTCAATAACCCTTAAACAGTCATCATACCATGTGCTCGTGTGTGCTTCATTCACATTCACATAAGCAATTGCTTATTGTCTGTTCCAGTCTGAATTAAAGCATGGCACATACAGTGAGCCATGGCAGGAGTGAAGATTATTTCTATAGAGGAGAAAATAATACATCAGTGTTTAAAAGTTTTACTGTTATTTGCTTGTGGAAAGTAAAAACCCTACCTCAACTCTAAAAAACTGAAAGTAGAAAAAACAGTGGTTAAATAGTGCTTGTAGTTCTTGTTTTGACATGTTCTGTGTCACGCTCCCTTTCACAAGCAACAATGTTTAGATTGCCTTAAAAAGATAAACTAGGACGCATCTCTAATTATCTCTTCTGCTCATAGATATTGCCTAGTACTGCAACAATCATAGAGACTGGGAGATGTGTATTTGTTAATTAACAGCTTAATGAGCTACTCTTTCAGAAAGTTAATTAGGTCAGTCTTCTGGGTTACAGCCATTATTTTTAAAACAAACAAACAAAACCCATTGATAAATCTCTTTCTTGGAGTTTCTTTGGGTAGATGTTAGATGATGATGTCAGGTTCAGTGCTGCGCACTTTTGCTAATAATGGCATTGAATCAAGGAGGATGTTAACAATTACAGACTTATCAGAGGCAAGAAATCAGCTGACCCAATGCTTTCAACTGTAATTAAAATGAGCTCTGTGGTTAACAAGAAAATTGTGATAAATGAAGCAAGAAATTTTTCATTGTCTATTGTGTCCTCTTCTTTGTGACATTAGTATTTGTAGAAGAAAACAGTCATGAAACTCTTCTGTCATGTTCACAGCTGCAAAGCATTACAACCACTATCATAATGAACAGGGCTGAGGTTTGGGATGGGCAAGTTCACTAGGGGGGGAAAAAAAAAAGGATAGTTGGTAGTTTTCCTTATCTGTCTCTGATCAAAGTAAAATTATCTTGCACTGCTGATCTGTTAATGACTTCTGCCTTTACCAGCTGCCCAGTAGCTTTTGACTCTTTCTTCTACTGCAGTCTGGCTGGCAAGTGGTTATGCAGGTTAGTATTTTGCATTGCTTTGAATCTTTATTTAATATGTTTTAACTTAAAAACAGATTTAACCAGGTGACTGTGTAGTGAGAAGTGCTGTTCCCCTGTTAATGCAGTAGGCTGTTAGATAAATGTAGATGACCCAGGTTGGGACTTTTGCTTAGGTTTGTCTTTTTGAGGTTTTGTGAAAGCTAATCAAGACATTATAGTTCTAGTAATTCTTAGTTTGATTGTTAGGCAGTGTACTCAAATTATTCCATGGCTATCATGATGAAATTCATCCCAGTAATATGTTGAATAACACAGCTCTGAGCATCAGGCTTGCTGGTATTGCCAGCAGTGAGCTATCGAGAGGAGCAAATGTGTTCACTCAGGCTTTGTGAAAGCAAAGATGCTTCAACAGTGAGATCTGACTGAAAAAATACTAGGGTGACTTTTAGGTTTACTGTTTCAGCAGCTCATTGGTGGTGCCGTGTCCCTCCTCTTTAACTAATGACAACTGCTTAATGCCAGTCCCTGTGCCTCCTGCTATGCCCCCACCAGACTCTCGGCCCCAAGGCCTGTGCCTGAGCCTGCACAACCCTGTGGCCATGGCCTCCCTCTCCTGTTCACCTGTGGTAAGCAATGATATCTGGCTGCTCAGGCTGGGCATTCAGAAAGAGTGCTCCTGTGTCTCTCCAGGCTTGTCTCAGTATTTTTGGCCTGGTATGCTGACCTCGCCATCTTATCTCAGTTGCTTTAAAGTATTCCTGCACAAGGTAGCTCCAAAATCTCTGCAAGTGTCTCTTATGTATGCGTGTGTGTTGAGTATGCTGAAAATCTGAATGCAATATAAGTTTGCCTTATTAGGAGTGAGCATTGATCTGTTCCTACTACCAGACATCGAAAATTTGTGTGGTCTTGATGTTACAGTTTTCTGACAAAAACAACAAAAAGTATTTTTAGCTCCTTTGTTCTTTGCCAAAAGCATTTAAACACACTTTATCTGAAAACATTCTAGTGTATAACTACCGAGATAATCAGTTGCCACCAGAAAACTCTTCGATATGAGTGATTAATGAGTAGAAGCACTGATGTTTTTTAATTATTTATTTTGCAAGTAATAGGATTTACTTGAAAAAGGGGTAAAAGTAACATAACATTTATAATAAACCTCGTGGCAATATTGATAAGGCAGATATCCTTATTGGCTTTAGAGAGAAATATGTTCTTTTTATCTGTTTGTTTTATATATGTGATAAAATGAATGATGATTAATGCAACAAACTTTTTATGTTTAGCTCAGATTACTTGTATCACCATGATAACATAGATATCTAGTGATGAATGATGCTTATAGTATAATGTTTTCCCTAAACACAATTTCTTCAGCATAATTCTCTACGCTGACCTTGCTGAGAAAGGACATTAAAAAAATTAAAGGAAAAAAATAACGCTATCTAAGAAGGTGGTCACTGCTTCCATCAACTGGCCTGGCAAGATATCTTCATCACCAAATTGGCCATTAAGAAAGTTAAAGCTGTTATTTCTTGCCAGATTTCCCTGCTCCACTGTAATTCCTATGGAAATTTTCAGGAGAGATTCCTGAGAGACTCCTGTGACAATATCCTGCAGCTACAGGATAAGTCCTGTTGCTTTTTAATATAATTTAGAGTTTTGGTAAAGTCAATGGTATGTGCTGTTACCAGTTTAGTTCACCCCTTCTCCCCTGGCCAACAGTTCAATATTTTTCCTCTCCCCTCCTTAGAGAATCTGCAGTACTCTAGAAAAAAACATCTTGCTGGGTCAAGCCTATTTGAGAGTGTGAAAAAAAATTTGCCTAGCAATGAGAAATGAGAGACCATCATTTTTCTGTGTAGTTGCACGGTCATTTGATCACAGCTGATGCATACGTGGGTTGGGAAGGGATTTCAGTCAGCAGCAAAACACATAAGAAGAGGCAGTAGTCTTAATCTGAAGCTGAGTGAAACTTAAATTTGAAATTAAGTCAGTGGGCCCATTTGTGGCCCAATGGTTGCAGTTCAAAGAGATATGATAGATTCCATAGCAATTCCTAGGCAACATACAGTGGCCTATTTATGCCACTATATGTCATTACAGAGGCTTATGACATCCTGAGTGTGAAATTCTATTGAAATTAAGAAATAGCACCATAAGTTCCTGAACTGAACACTTAATGTTATTTTATGCTGGGCTTGTGCTGTTCCATGGGTAAACAAATGTTGAAATTATGCTGTATTTTGCTATATAACAATTACTAAACTCTTAAAAGTAGAGCAGCCTGTAAAATAAAACCATTTATGTCATAATTGTGCTTTGTTTTCCTTAAACATTTTGACAGTATAATTTATCTGCTAAGTGTCAATGTCCAGGAAAAAAAAAAAATCTGTTTGCTAATCTTTTTAGTTCTAGGGTTTAATGTGATGTTAATAATCATGCCCACAACTTGCATAGATTTAGCAAAGGCATGAATCACAGAGCAATTATATCTTAGTGAATTGAGGAATTTGTAAGGGAGCCAAAGTACTTAGCAGTTCCTGCTGTAAAAGTAGTATAAGAATATGGTATAGTGTTTCCAGATGCAGTTCTATTACCAGCTGCACCAAGAGAAGTCAAGGGGAAATTTTCATATTTTTGTGCGAAAGCAAAGAAGAGGCTGTTAACATGAGGGTGATCTTAGTAGCCAAAAAGTAGTTTAGATTGAGGCAAGAACAATAGAAGTATAATATTAAATACAGAAATCCAGGAAATACTTATCTAAAACTACCCTGTAGGGATGCACATTCATATTTTTTTGAAACATAACAAAAAATTTTAAATATTGGCATTTGAAGGGTGCTTTATGCAGATTGCACAGTAATTAATGCTTGCCCCATCTCACTACTGCTTGGCTTTTTATTGCTGAAGGAAGATTTACTGCCTTCAAGGACTGACAGTGTCCTGGGAGCTTGTGCAGGCTTCTGCACTGCTGGTGGGAATGGGGAAAGGCCTGGCAGAGGAGGGGTGCACAGATGCTTTACTTTTCCTGCAAAAAGTTTACTTGCAAGTAAACATCCAGATGAGGGTTTTTTTAAACTTTCTAACTGCTATGTCAAGTAGGATGATTACAGGTTCCCTAAATTTGTTTAATCAAAATCAATTTTCACCTGATTCCTCCGAGTCATGTTTTTAGATTAGAATTTAAGTTTTAAACTTTAATTGCTTTGTCATATGCTAAAAAGTTGAAATGCTCTGTTTCTAGCACTCCAGCTTCCTCTTATCTGAAAATTGTAGGAAGCAAGAAGAACCTGGGAAGGCTGTCTAGTTCAGCACAGCTGAAACAATTTGGCCAGTGCTTTACCTCTAACAGATGAGTTGCCCTCTGGCTTTCCAGGTTAGAGGGGAAGGGAGTTTGCTCTGTGCCTCAGTTGCTGTTGCAGGGGCCTGTGGCTCTGGCCTCGGGATTGAAGCAGGGAAACGCTGATCTAGCCAATTCCTCTGTCCCAAGCAGGACCAATTATGTATAAATATTTCCTGACAGATGTTTGTGTGATGTGCTCTCAAAAATTGCTAGTGATGGAGTTTTCTCCACTTCTATTAGGAAATCTATCACAATGTTTAATGCTGGAAATACTTCTCTCTGGATCTCTAGCCCAGATCTTCCTAGATGCAATTTAAGTCCATTAGTCCTTGGCCCTCCTGCAATGGACATGGTAAACAGTTTAATCTATTCTCCTTACAAGGAGCTTTTGTGTGTTAGAAGACTGCTCAGTCTCCCTCTAGCTTTCTCCTTTACAAACTATGTAGCTGCAATCCATGCAAACCTTCCCTCTAGGACATTTTGTAGCCCTCTGATTGTTCTTCTTGTCTTCCTCTGGGTTCTCTCTAGCTGATCCGTGGATTTGTTTAAGCTGGTACTCTGTGGGATGCAGCGCTACTGATGCAGGAGCAATGCTGAGCAGAACAGATTGGATGTCTTGCATACAACCCTTTTTTTTTAAGTTCATCATCTTTCTTGCATTTGGGCAGCTGATTCCTTCTAAGCATAAATACAAAATAATTCCTCCCCCCCCCCCAATCATTTCACAAACTTGTTGAGATTATTTTGAATTCGCAAGCATTAATTAAAAAAAAACAAAACAAAACAACCCCAAACATCAATAGAATCAAGTTGGAAATTGTCAGTCTTTTATACCTGTTGAGTTAAAATAATATACACCCTGCCTTCCTATATGGTTACAGATCAAGTAGTCTAAAGAACTGATACCTGTGTACCATACTTATGTGCAGTGAAGGCAAAAACCTATACCACTGTTAATCACCTTTATGACAGAGTCATAGACCTATTTAGGTTGGAAAGACCTTTATGATCATAGAGTCCAACCATAAACCTAATACTGCCAAGTCCTGTACAATTACTCCTGCACAACTGTACTTTATTATTTTATGATATTAGAGGGGTTTTAATGAAAAGGGCATTTTATAACTAATCTCCCAGATGGTAAATGTTGAAATGTATAGGTACAGAGAAACCAGATGGGATCAAAATGTTTAGAATAGCTCTTCTTAAGCTGATTTGAATAATCTGGACTAAACTCTACCATCCTTTCTTATGCAAGTTTTCATCTGTATGTTTGTAAAGTAAGTTCTACTGAGGCAGATATGACCTTTCTCTTCCTCTTGGCTCTGGACTATTATTTTACTTTGAATGTTTGATAAAACTTTCAGCAGAGTCATATCTTGCCTGTCACTTTCTCTTTATGAATGTTCTTTCATGACTTCCTTGAGTTTCTTGCTCTGTTTACTTCTGTCTCTATAATTTATTGCAATCTTTCCGACATTCTTTCAAATTTCAGGAAGCATCAGCACATTTTCACTCTTTTGTTCAGTGACAGTTTGTCTGCAGCTGAAATCAGATGATGTCTCTCATTGCTGGCAATATTTCCATTACATTAATCTCTGTTGTCACTGTTTCTTTGCAGGTAGGCCACTGATAGGAGCAGTGTAATAAACTGCCACCACTAGGCATTAGCTAATGACACTTAAAGCAATAATGTTGACGTTGGAAACGAATATTCGTCCCCAGCACTGGTGAGGCCGCACCTTGCATATTGTGTTCAGTTTTGGGCCTGTCACTACAAGGACATTGAGGTGCTGGAGCGTGTCCAGAGAAGGGCAACGAAGCTGGTGAAGGGCCTGGAGAACAGGTCTTATGAGGAGAGGTTGAGGGAACTGGGGTGGTTTAGTCTGGAGAAGAGGAGGCTGAGGGGAGACCTTATCGTGCTCTACAACTGCCTGAAAGGAGGCTGTTGTGAGGTGGGGGTTGGTCTCTTCTCCTAATTAACAAGTGATGTGAGGAAATGGCCTCCAGCTGCACCAGGGGAGGTTTAGATTGGATATTAGGAAGAATTTCTTCACTGAAAGTGTAGTCAGGCACTGGAACAGGCTGCCCAGAGAGGTGGTGGGGTCACCATCCCTGGAGGTGTTAAAAAAAATGCGTAGACGTGGCACTTCTGGGCATGGTTTAGGGGACATGGTAGTAGTGTTGGGTTGACGGTTGGACTTGATGATCCTAGAGGTCTTTTCCAGCCTTAATGATTCTATGATTCATTGCATGATGAGTGAAATCTGGAGTTTTTTCTAAGACTGTAAGTCATACCCCATATGCATTGTAGTTTGTTTTGCTCTACATAATGATGTCTTTATTAAAGAATTATTCTGTTTAAGGTGGCTGTGAATTATTTATTTTTCTTTGAGGTAACACGGCATCAGTATTTTTCTTTCTTTTGTTGCCTAAGAGCTTTCTGGGAGTGGAGTTTCTGTGTATATTTAAGTTAGCAGAAAAATGTACCCTCTTCTCACCTACGTTATGTGTACTACCTGGAAAAGAAGTAAACCAAAAATTTATGGGAGTAGAATGGCTGCAGCAGTAACTTGGACCTGTTTAAGGACAAATAAATTTAATTGTGGTTTAGTACCTCAGAGCACTTTGTAACAAGACTTCTTAATTTTCACTGCTGAATCTGTAGTTCATCAGGGTATCTGCACTGCTTAGAAACATCTTTCCAGTGTAGGTGGTACCTATGGTGAGATGGTACATACACCTAAATGTAGTCGTAAAGGTGGAGTCTTTCAAAATCTTCTCTTTCTGTTGGTGCCCTTAGCAGCCTTGCTGCTGATGTGGCTGAGCAGCAGTGTCCCAACTGCACTCTGAAGCCTCAGTAAGAACCTGGGGTCACTCCACCCTCTGCCAGAAGTGCCGTAATGGGCATGTACCTGAAGTGGCCAGGTACTTCCATGGGCTCAATAGGAGTCTTGAGTCCCATGGAATCACCTTTCTTATTAGTTGTCTGTAGATATTTTTTTTTTCCCCGAGTCATCTAGTGCTTATTTTAATTATAATAAATATTAAAAGGTAATGGGGTGGGAAGCAGGCAGAAGCACCTTCCTGGCTCAGCAAGTTCCTTAAAGAATAGCTCTGAGAGATGTAACTTGCCAGCATTGAATGTTTTCTTAGCTCTCAGTCTTAGTTATGATGCATTCAGCACCTCTATTCAATCTTCTGGGCAAAGCATGCAAAAAAAGGTATTGGATAACCTATATAATTTATAGCAAATGATACTTAAAGTGGATACCAGAGTGAATAGACCCTGTTTTATAGGCAGGGTATCACTTTTTTTTTCAAATTCAATGTCTTGTTTGATAACACAACTCTGAAAGAAAAGCTGTAATTATAATGAAATAAAATAGTCATGAATAGTGTAAAACAGAGATGTAATAGGAATATGTAAAGCAGAAACACTTGACGTTGTTTTTGTTCTTTAAATTCTTCCCAAAGATGTCATAACCCATCAGAATGTGGCCATTTGTCTGATTTGAAAATCTTTTCTTTCAACAAAAAGTGAAATGTTTCCATGGAGATCAGCCAGAGATAGCCAAATGACGAACTACTTGGCTGTACTTTCAGTTTGGTTTCTATGGTTTCCAGACAAGGAGGGGGGAAAAGTGAAGTTGCTGAGGTTCTCTTTCTTTCTTTTCTTTCATTATTTTTCTGCATGTAAAAGGTTACTGTAAACCAAGTGATGGAGCCGAAATCAGTGTAGGCCCACAACAAGCAAAGGTAATCGTTGTCGTCTTGGTCCTTGAAAAACTTTGTATAGGTCATATTGTGTAGTTTTACATCTGCCCTCATTCTAGGAGAAAGAAACCACAACAAAGACTTTCTTAGCATTATGAGTAAAGTTCTGAGTAGGGAAAATATGTTTAAAATGACTAGACTTACCTTGACTGTGCACTAGACAATGAGAAAATGGTAACAGGATCCACAGTGAACCCTTTCTTTTGTTTGTTTGTTTTTTTAAAGGATACAAAAGCTGGCAATGAAATACTGCATCTTGGAAAGACCTGAAGGCCTTCAGAAAAAGCAATGCTGCAGGTCTTGCTAATAATACTAAACTGGATGGAAAATTTTAGGTATTACAGTAGTGAGCAGGGCAGTTCATGGATTTCTGTACAGGGTCAATAGAACTCCATAATGCAAAACAAAACTGTCATATTCACATCTAAATTCTGATCTTTCCTCTCACCCACCACTTTAAAGTTGTTCCTCTCAAAAAGTGTTACGTGTTTATTTGGAACTGGTAAATACATCCTTTTCATGCTACTTCACTGAATGTTGCACAGACCACATTCCTGCTTCATAGATTTGAAATGTCACTATTTTCCTCTCCGTCCTGCTTCACTGCTTCTTTCTTCCCCAAGAACAGTGGTGGTTGGTGTTTTTTGGTTTGGGTGGGTTTTTTTTTTGTTTGTTTCTGTTTTTGTAAATACATCAGATACAAACTTATTTCCACTTCTCCACAGGTTTTTTCAGGGCTAATTCCATTCTCTCCTGTCATCTCTGGCATGTTTCTGAGAAGCCAACTTCTATCTCTTGCCACTGATTGCATCCCTCTTTGTCTGACTTCCTTACAGAGACAAATTTATGATATTGTAGAAAGAGTCATAACTCAGAATAGAGTAAACAAGATGTGATATTGCTATGTGAAACCAGCTGAAGCAAAGATCAAGCGAAGCTTGATGACCTGTGAAGCCTCCTGTATCTGTCCTGTATGTATGACTCTGCAAAGTTAATTGCTCACACTGTCTCCAAGCAAGAAACTGATGAAAAGGAAGCTATGTATATCACGCATCTTGTTCTGATGCATAAAACTGTTCTTTAGAAAAAAAAAAAAGTAATACCTAGTTTAACAATCCAAGCTACCCACTTTCCATTGAAATGCATGGTTAAAGAATGAAGAAGCTGACAATGGTCAATGTTTTTCTTGGTTCTAAATTAAAAAAAAAAAAAGCCTTGGTGTCAAACATAGGACACAAGAAAGTTAATATGTAATGAAAATAAGACCACAGAATATATCTTCTTTCCAAAAGCCTTTTAAAAGTATTTGAAATCTCTGCAGAAAACAGATGGTTGGTGCTAGAGAGGGTCCAGGAGGTGTCACCAGCCTGACCCACAATAATTTAGTTAAGGGAGGGCTACTCCACCTTAAATATGTGTGGGGCGATGGAAGGTGTAACAGGTATTGCTATTTACAAGCCAACTGACTCCTGGGAGCAGTGCTCGCTCTTCTGCCAGTGAAACGAGATGAAGAGATGGGAACAAGCCTTGTATGAACTGCACAGGGAAGGGCCATCCCTTCCACTTACGGTAGTCTCTCTTTAAATCGTCCTGTGCATTGCTGTGAGAGTGCAAACAGCAGCAAGAAGATAGAAGAAGCAGAGAGAATCTGATGTAACTTTGCTCTCGAATACCCTTAGGTGAGATGCAGTTTGCAGAAGCATTACCAAGGGAATCATATTGAAATTGGTCTGTGTGGATATGAGATCTGATTAATGCAAACATTCAAAATATTAATTCATCCTTTACTTTGAGATCGCTGTATGAATGGCACCTTTTAAGTAATGAAATTTAACATTTACCTTGATTAAGTAATAATGAAAATAGTTCACTGATGCCCACTTGTAAATTATGAGAAAACAGAATTTTCACCTATGTAATGATTTTTAGTTGTGTGTGGTACACTAGAAGAGAACTTGTTAGACGCTTGCAGAATGGTGTCTTGTGTAGAAAAGACTCTCCATGATGGAAAATATTTTCCTGGAGAGTATAGACTCTATGTTGTTTAGTGGATTAGCTTTCAGAAAAGACTTTGTGCGGTGTATTCATCATTGCCATTACCCTGCTTTCCTTTAGTTACATTGCCTGTTAAACTAGGATAATGGTCTGTCATTCTTCTGTTCTTCAAACCAGCGTTAGTTGAGATATGGCCCATGTGCCAGATGGGCTTCATTTTGAGGTTCCTCCCTTCCACAACATGTTCCTCTCGCCCTCATCTGGGTGCATCTCAGGACTGTCTTTCACCCTTGCACCTGGGGAACAGTCATGGAGCCAAAACGCTGGGATGTCAGTCAGAAGCTGCTCTATTTCCTCTGCTGTGACCAGTCACATGCCCATCATGCGAAAAGCAATGCCTGGTTTTAGTGTGTGCCAGGTGTGCATCCTGCGACATTCATGACCTGCAAGGAGGAATGCAGCAGCTAGCTGTTCTGCCTGCTCCCCCATGCTGCAGTCCCATGACTGATCCTGCCACACTGCTAGGATGTGACTGTACCTTGGCTGGGCAGTGGATGTGCAAATAATCGTGACAGGAGAGGTGGATGCAGCTTCCAGTGCAGCAGAAATAGATCTACGGCCACCCTCTGGCTGAATGTGTAGGTGTCACTTCCCTCCTCTGCACATTTTTAAGTTGAAATAAAATTGCATACCATAAATTAACTTCAAAAATCCATATCTCCTCAGCCATACCTTTCTGCAGTAATCTGTTGCTTAGAAAAGGAAAATAAATTAACAAGCATGAAGTATTTTTACCTCTACTTGGAGCCCTGGGCTATCTCTCTGTTATCAGAACTTTGCAGGAAAAATGTAGGTTTTCACCCTTCTGGGGAAATCTTTTCCACCTAAGCTTATGACTCTGCTCTGCCTCTTTTTAACTTGGCAGAAAGTGCTCCCCAGCCTTAAGCTTCAGCCTCACCAAACATGCTCTGAGATGTCCTCAAAAATACTTGTTGAGTTTGGGTCTACCAATATTAAAGACAAGGAAAGACTCCATTCCTGTGATAAGTCTGAATATTTGGCTTTTAGGTAAAAGACTGGAAACAAAAGCCTGACGTCATCTAGCTTAAACTTCAAGACAAAATGATGTAACTACAGGAGTTTGCTTAAAATCCTCAAAGGAATTCTGAGAGATTGTGGTCAGTGAGTCAGAAGAGCCCACAAAGCTGGTGGATGAAAAGGCCACAGTCTGTGGTGACGGTAGGTTTCCTCCAAATATAGTTTATCTTTCTGTATTTCCAGCAACTGAACTTTCTGAGGGAAGGGGGTGGGATGGGGCAGGGTGGTGAAGGAAAGAAAAAAGTTCTTAAACCTGCTGGGAGAGCTGGGTGGTGTGCTGAGGCACTCCTAGTCTGTCCAGTGCATGTGCTCCCTAACCTTCACCACAAAATGCTAGATCCCTCCACAAATCTGGCCATCTGTCTCCAGCTCAATCTATCATGGTACTTAACACGGATAGTATGACACTGTTGATAAGAAGCCAGAATTTAATGTAGTTTTAACTGCCATTGGCACTCATCGCCCTTTCTGCTTAGACACGCAGGAGACTGAGAGAACTTTATTGGGTACACAGATGCTCCTGGGTTCACAGTACTACCTCTGTTGTTGCTGACATTAGGGCTGATTTCAGGCATTCAGAAGTGATGTTGTGGACTTTGCTTTTGAACTCTTAGCCAATATCTGTGTAAGAAAGTGCTAATTGCTTCAGAACTTGGCAGACGTTAAGCAGAAGTAATAGGTCTGTTACTGAAAAGATTAACAAAATATTAACTTTTTTTCAAAGTATATAGTATGATGCAGGAAATGAAAGGTCTTGAGGTCAATGTTCTGAACCCTTTTAATATTAAAATTGAACAATGACATTCAAGATTCTTAGCGGTTTTGTCTTAATCCTTTGAAGAAGGTATAGTTTCCTCTTTTACTGATATTATCTGCTCAGAAAATTATGTTGAAATATCCTTTGTGTGACAAAAATTATTAATGGTCTGCTTAAATAGTTTTGTAGCTTAGTATTTATATTTACAAGCAGATGTATCTAAATAGTGTAATAAAAATTGTGTCTCAAGCAATCCTAACATAGCGCCTCTTTTTGTGTGGCAGTAGGAGGGCTTGGGCGTATCCATTCCCATTTCGCACATCCTTCAGAGGTCACTGGTTCACTTGCCCAGTTTTGATAAGCTGTCCAACCCAGTGAATTTACAACATGTGGGACTGGGAAGGGATGCTCGGATGTGAAGATTTTTCACTCTAATGGCACGAGAAATGAAGAAAGGGAAAAATAGAAGGAAAAAAGAAATTATGCACAAGGGGGTGTGTGTGTGAGGAAAGGTTATTTGGGAGTAAAGAGATATTTTGAGTACAGAAAAAGTAGTATTCTGAGTAGGGGAACTGGCAGAACAGGGAGTTAGAAGATTGGTCTAGAAAAAAGAGTCAAATTGACTGCAAGAAGGAATGATGAAGTAGTTTTGAGAGATTCCTGAAGGACTCATCTTTGCTAGGAAAAAAAAAAAAAGTTATTTTTAATACACATCCAAATTTTCACGTAATGTAAATTGCACCTTGCTTCTGAAAACACAAACTGGTCAAATTGTGTAGTGGGCTGTTATCAAAGTCTCACTGCCCTTGAGTAACAACCTCTGCAGCCTTTGTTTCGGTACAGATGACATCCTGACCCGGTTTAGCTATTGCTTTCACTAGTTGTTATGCTTCATTTTAGGATTTTAACCCATGACAGTTAAGATATGAGTAAACATAAGTGGAAAATGTGTTTTAATTCCTGTTGTTGATGGGTTCTCAATGTACTGCAAACGTGTCCGGACACTTTACTAAGGGGTCATCTCCCTACTTCTGTGTTGCTGCAGAGTATACCGAGCACATGGCTGTTAACGTCTAGTATCTAAACTCTCTTGGAAAGATTGTCTTGTGTTCCTACCGGGCTGTATCTTCCTTCTCCGACGCTCAGGAGAGAAGGAGCTTCTTGCTGCCATCTATTGATAAAGCGGCAGAAGGGCCTTGGTGCGGCTGGCAGCCGCTGCGCCTGCGCAAGTGCCTTGGCCGGTCGCGTTAATACTATTTTTCAAGCTCTGTTTATAGAGATAATGAGGTGTTGTTGACTGAATAAGCAACAAATGACTTGAATTTGATGCAAGGCGAGCGAGGCTTCCGCGTAACCAAATCCCAGACACAGGCTGCCTGGGTATGGTAGTTCAGATGCCCCGGAGATGCGGGGAGAAGGGGGAAAGGGGTCTGGGGCTTTTGCTAGAATGAAATTCATAGTAAATTGCAATAAAATTTAAAAGACCTGAGAGTGAGATCATAATGCTTGTAAAACAATAATTGTTAGTATGAGAGCATGAAAACTCCTTTCAAGACTATATTAAAGGCAGAGGACCATGAAGGTTCATCTAGAGCAAGTGAAGAGGACACTGCATAGGAGCAATGATACAGGCAGGCGTGAGGCAGTGTAACAGGTACATTTTCATGACAGTGCATCTCCCTGGGAATTAAGCGGGGATGTGTAGGGTTGTACCGGGGTCTGTATCTTCACTGACCATGGATAGTGTGCAGGGGGGTCTCTGGAAAGTGGGAGGGAACCATGGGACAACAGGTCTTAATATTGGATATTAAGATCAAAAGATGGGGAAACTGAGTCAAAAGACTCAGAATGCTTAAGTTGTGGAAGTGTGTGCTTCATTTTTGTGCAAACACCTGCCATGGTTTAACCCCAGGCAGCAACCAAGCACCACACAGCCACTCGCTCACTCCCCCCTGGTGGGATGGGGGAGAGAATCAGAAGAGTAAAAGAGAAAACTCCTGGGTTGAGATAAAGACAGTTTAATATATAAAGCAAAAGCCACACATGCAAGTAAAGCAAAACAAAGAATTCATTCACTACTTCCCACTGGGAGGCAGATGCTCAGCCATCTCCAGGAGAGCAGGGCTCCCTCATGTGTAACGGTTACTTGGGAAGACAAACAACATAACTCCGAACATCCTCCCCTTCCTTCTTCTTCCCCCAGCTTTATATGCTGAGCATGACGCCATACGGTATGGAATATCCCTTTGGTCAGTTGGGGTCAGCTGTCCCAGCTGTGTCCCCTCCCAGCTTCTTGTGCCCCCCAGCCTCCTCGCTGGTGGGGTGGGGTGAGGAGCAGAAAAGGTCTTGGCTCTGTGTAAGTACTGTTCAACAGTAACAAAAACATCCCTGTGTACCAACACTGTTTTCAGCACAAATCCAAACCATAATCCCATACTAGCTACTATGGAAAAAATTAACTCTATCCCAGTCAAAACCAGCACAACACCTCTGTGATTTGTTGGTGTTTAATTCCCTGATGTAAAATTTATTTTTCTTTTCCATATAGCTTTTGTTTCATACAATGACTTTGATACACAGGAAGATACTGCCTGGGAGGCTTTTGACATTTTTCCTTATGTTTCAGGGAGTGGCTACAAGCTGTTGCCTCTTATGTGTAGAAGCAATCAACAGATATTTGATCCTTACTATCTTTGCTTGCAAACACCCATTAAGGGTTAAAGTGCCACCAAACTAAATTCAAATATGCAGTATATAAACAGTATATGTGAATTTCTTGCTATTAACTTAATATTCATGTGAAAATGTTAAAATTAGAAAGATAATGTGGAATTGCTGAAAGGAAATATTCTAGCTTAAAAAAACCCCAAACCCTAAAAACACACTGAGTACTTGAGCGAGTGCAGTCTTCTCTCTTACAGAGCTTTTTAATATTTTTTGAAATGTAATTAAAGGTAATCAAAAGATCCTCAGCAACTGCAGTCTACCATCTGGAAAAGGAGGATATTAATACCATGTTAATTCTTGCACAGGTCATTGGGTAGAGCAATACTGGATATTGCGGAGATTGTCTTCATGTTGTGTTTATTATCAATAGAAAATGCATGTAGGAAAAAAGTGCTCTCTCAGAAATAACCCAGGGTTTATTTCTAGTAAGATGCAGTTAATAAGAGAAAAGTAAGAGTATGAGTGTCTGCTTATTAGGATCATATTATTCCTTAAAGGCTGTGATCTTCCCCACAGGAGACCCATAACTGCTGCAAGCTGCTGAGGAATACACTTGGCCAAAACATGGTTGCTGCTGCTCACAATGCATGGCTTAGGCTGTGTATCTGCCTGATCTCACAGAGCCCCGGCATCAGAAATGCTGCCCACCAGGACAAGCACAGCCTTTGAACTGGCTGTGCTGCTGTCATCAAAACATTTGAGTGTTCCTTGGTGAATTTGGAAGGATACAGTTTTGACCAGGTGACTAGATGGCCAGGCCTTGTGGCTGCTTCAGCGGATGCTTCAGGTGCTCGTTTGCTGACTGTCCTCACACTTACATCATCCACCTGCAGACTCATGGTGCTGGTGATTTGGCCCACTCTTCTGCACAAAACTCGTTGTGTAGGTATGACGTGTCCTTCTTACCAGGGCACACCTAGGCTGCATCTGACTAGGTAAAATGAGCAAGGTGCTATGGAAGGATCTCCTTTCTTGCTGGCATTCTGAGCCTAGCAGTAGTAAATTGCTCTTGATGGTCTGCCTCCCACTGTCCATTCCCAGTGTCACCTCTACCATTTGCCTCACCAATTTTCATAGCTCCTTGTTCAAGTGAGTCAATCAGCAAAACATTTCATTTGGGTCCATTTGATTCAAATCAGGGAGAGCAACCAATATACAATAATAAAGAGATCAAATTTTTAAGATCACTTTTTCATCAGCTTTTTCACTTAAACTCTGCTAAACTTCTTCCTGAAGATGAACATTTCCTGGAAAGCAGGGAGAAAGAATGAAAGAGGGGAAAAAAGAGCGTGTTTTTTTAAAAATGTGCTGTAGGGGTTGTCAGTGACAAATTGAAGGGTTGGATGGGAAGGGTTAAATGGGAAGGTTGTGCCAAGAGAACTGAGATCTAGGGAGAGGCTTTGCAAAATAAACATCATAGGAAGGAATGTCAAATTGTTTTTTCATGGTACCTCTACATGAGCTTCAGAAACAATGTCAAGACTATGATGTTTGATACTGGCATTATATGTTCTTGCTAATATTCCCTTTGTGTTTGATGTTGATGAGATTATTGAAAGAACACTGTGTTCAGTTCTGAAGTCCATAATTTAAAAAAAAAGTATTGGAGAAGGTTCAGAAAAGAAACAAAGAGTGAGAGAATGACTAGAAAATAGGCCTTTAATGAGTTCCTGAAGAATCTCACTCTATTTAACTTATCAAAGAGAAATTTATGGGCTAAAAAGTCTATTTATAACAGTGAGAACAAACTTTGATAAGAGATCTTCAGTATCTGACCTGTGAAAGAAGAAATATTCAAACTTGAAATAATTGAAGATTCTTATTAAAAAGTGACTACCCATTGCAACACCTTGTCAGAGTGGAGTAAATTCCTCAGCTCTGAAAGGTCTCTAGTGGTTTTTGGACACTCCTTTAACTAGCGTGTGTGTGTGTGTGTTTTGTGTTTATTGGGTTTGGCTTTTTTTTTTCTATTAACGTTACCTATCAGTTAGCATTGTAATGTCAGTCCTAAACGTTAATCAAATCTTAATTAGACAGATACTTGCTGTTTCAAGATATCAGTGCTAGAAAACAAAAACCTTTCTTTTTCAGCACAGAAGATCAAAAAGCAAGGTAGTATTGCTTTACTGCTATGTGTTCTTTGTGGATTTGCAGAAACTTCTGATGGCTTTTGGTCTTCATTTAAAATTTTTTACACTAGGCACTATATTGCCTGACCATATAAGCATCATAGATTCACAACACCAGAATCTCTGAGAACTGCAGTACTAGAAATTTTACCTATAAACTAACTGGAGGTGTTTCAGATCAGAGAAGTACTATTTGATACTGTGTGTGTTCATGTTTTTCATTTGATCCTCATTTATCATCACAGTCTAAGTAGCTCACACATACACACTGATTTAATCTTCCATAAATCCGTGAGGTATGAAGAGGGTGATCAGTGTTGTGTAACAGACTATTGCAGATGAGAACAACTTTGTGCCTTGTGAATTTTGTCTGAAGTCAATGCAGAGAGTAGAGGACAGGTCATAAAAATGCATATTCAGTGCTGCTAATGCAGTGAAGGTGTAATTGCTTTCACCTCTGGAGTAGGAAAGCTCTTGGAGCATCTTTTGAATGTTAACTCAATTCTTATGGCATCTTTTTCTTAGGGATCTATTTTATCTATTTATCAGAGTTAAGAGGTTTCTTTTTTTTCCTCTCTGCAGTGGCCACAACGTGGAGCAGGCAAATATAATTGAGTTTTGCTTGGAACAGAACTTTGCACAAAATGAGAGAAAAAACATTCAATTTAAGAAAAACTCTTGAAATTTAACCAGAAATACTCCATTTTGGTTATTCAACTTTTTTATTTATTCTTTATCTTTCTCAATTACATGAACTTTCAAAAAAGAAAAAAATCTCAAGCATGAATTTCTCACACCTTTACAGATTCATACCTTCATTCACTGCAACAAAATTCCAGCTTTACTTCTGTTTTACTTTTTAAAAATTATTTATTTGTCAGGCTGTCTATTTTTCAAAACATAGATGATTCTTAAGCAGTCTTTAACTACAATTAAGAACAACCTGTCAATAAGTTATGACTTATTCCATTAGTATATACAACATTTTACCATTTACGTAGCCAAGGTTGCATGCACTTATATGAAGGCTTGCTTTTTAGAGTCAAGGTATCTCCAAGTAAACTTGTGAAATAAATTAGACCATCTGATGTTTCAGCAACAACAGAAATTTTCCTATTTCAGTTGAAACATGAGTTATAGAGTTTTTTAAAAGTATTGCAAGTATACCTCTCCAGTTAATACTTGAAATATTTTTTGCCTTTTTTTAGCCAAAAGGATGGATATGAGAAAGCCAGATGATACAGGTTTCAGCTCATAAAATATACCATAAGCATTGCTTCTGTTTCTGTGGTTGCTATCTGTTCAGTATCCTTCTTTTATACAGGCAGATCCCTTTCTAAAGTGTAAGCATGAGTCTATTTTTTTGACAAGTTGTCTCTGTAACTTGCTGCTACCTTTACAAGAGTGGTGTCCTCTATCGTGAGAAGGCACTCTTGTTGTTTTGTTTGTGTTTTGACCAAATAGCTTTTAGTTTTACAACCATTTCTAGAATTGTTATAATGGAACTCCTTCCAAATGTTCCATACATAGTATGATTCACAGTACCACTTTCTGTACATCCTTGTGCTTGTTAAAAAAAAACTTGTTTAAACAAGTACAGCATGCGAAGCAATACAAAATTTACAAAACTTCCTTCCAGAATAATTTGTATTCCTTCAGATTGAGTACACTTGGGTTCAGAGGTAAGAGGGTGGGTTCCTTTTTCCCTCCATTAGTAGAAAACAGATTACATATTAATTTCCTTAATTAGTTTAAATATTTCATGTCACTAAGAAAGCAATCAAAATATAATCACATAAGCAACTGCTCTTCAAGTGTTATGGCCATGAAATTCACCAGGAAGCTTCTCGCAACAGAATGTAAAGGCAAAATCAGGATCAAAATAATGGGAATTATATGAACAAAGGAATCACTTTTGGTATCAATATTAAAGCCTGTTGATTGTATGCTTCCAGAAAATAACACATCTTATATTTACTGTTGACCTCTTGGTCACTATTTATCACCTATACAGAATATGAAAGACAAAAAATATTGTCACCTATGACAAGCTGAAGGTAAAAGTTTAGCTCAGGAAAACACAATGTTCTTATTTAAGCAGGAAATTCTGATTTATTTATTTTTTTCCTCACAGTTTTTGCCTACTCTGTGTGTATCTCTGTGTGTGTGCATGACTCTTGTGGCAAATCAAAATGCGTAAGATTAAGATGGTGATATGTCTCAGAGAGCCTATTTAAATTATTTTAAGATTATTAAGCAGCTGTTCACAGTCCATAAGCACTGGCAAAGCTATTCATGTGCATGGTTGAAAAATGTTCATCATCATAAAAATGGGTATACTTTTGGGTTTCTGGTTTCATTGCTTGTGGCTAGCTTAAAATTGATGTAAAGGCTCTGAAATATTGCCTGAATTATTATTATGTCACTTTGACATAATTTAACAGAACTATTAAATATGACTTATGAATCGAGTGACTTGCCCACTGGATTTCATTGTTCACAAAATTCATACTTTTTTAAATTCCCCTTTTTTATTCTTTTTTAAGTGATATCTAAGTTGCTTTCTATTCAGCTTAGAGTTTGAATGTTTTTTGCCTTCTCCAAACACCAATGCTTAGCGTTAAGACTGATAGCTTTTTCGTGCCACGTAAGTATTCCTTCAGAAACAGATGCCTGTTATGGAAAGACAATGCTAGCAAGATACAGATATATGGGGGCTTTAAGGGAATTATAACCATTAGCTGTAGGCATGTGCACTCACTGCTACCTGATGTGATTTTAGCCAGGCAGTGGTGCAAAACAACTTGCCTTCCTTTCACATGCCACGGTTTTGCAACACACTTATGCCACAAAATGAAGTACTTCCTTACACGCCTTAAACTGAGACATTTTTCTACATGGCAGTGCTTCCTTTCATTGCTGCTTTACCTAGAAAATAGAAGTAAGGTGACATACAGAGATTGAATACAGCAATTTCAGACAGCCAAATAATCCACTACTGAAGTTAATATGAAGGTTTTTGCTTCTGTTACAGCTATTTATACTGATAGAGTTGCCTTGGTAGAATATCATCCTTTTATACATGAATGTCAGATCTGTCTCAGTAATTTCAAAGTTAGTATGTCTGCCAGACAGGAGCCATTAAGCACTCCAGAAGTCTGAGAGCAAACTAAGAGAAATGTTCTTTATATCCTTTCCGATTGTAAGGATTAACTGTATGCATCCTTTCCTTCATCTCCTACAGTCATGCTGCCTTGATGTGTGTTGTATGGATTAGCAGAACAGCACAGTCTCAGAGGAACTGTGCTTTGCTGGTAAATTTTAGGTGAAACACGTACTGTGCTTTTTGCTGTTGGATCCTTCCTCTCACTTGTATTGAGGTGAAATGAAACACCCAAGAGGTCTCTGATTGCCTGATGCTGGAAGAAGCCACTCCTGCTTTGTGCCAGATAACACGGCTGCTTTGGGGAATTTCTTTTTTTTTTTTCTTTCCTCTGTCTCTGGGAAAAATGGGGAAAACCCAAGTTATGAGACTCTAGACAGCTTCCTTGTAGAGACTAGTCCAAGACAGTTCAAAGAGCTTTGAGCACATTTGTGGTGAAACACACCACCCTGAGACACTCCTAAAGTCCTAAAAAGAATTGGAAAATGGGAAGTTACACCGGGTAACAATCCATTTTACTTAAAGGAGATCTAGTTATTTATATTGCATAAATAATGGAAAGTAGTACTGCGGCATGATACTGCTCCACTTTCTGAAACCTTTTTAGGAGGCAAATCATCTCCTAAAAGGATTTTGTTCATACTGGCCTAGATCATTATAGCATTCTTCAGACTTTGAAATCTGTGGGTTTATGAATTCTATTTTTCTCTTTTTTTTGGGGGATCCACAGGTAAAATGTGTATTGTACTCACCATGTTTTTAATATTTGCAGCTACATAACGAAACAGTAAGTAGAACAGAGTCTCCTGCTTCATTTGGATCTCCAATGTCAACTCATTGTCCGGGAGAGTCTGGAGGAATTTACACATTTTGTTTATTTATTTATTCATCTGAACCTTCAAAATCTGGTCAGATGACAGGGTGAGTTAGGAAGGTTGTATTCATGTTGTTGAATCATACTGAGAATCTTCTGCTTGGTGTCCTTATATGCTCAGGGTCACGGCAACCATCACAAATGTCTTGGAAGCTGACTTCCCTAGGTTTGGCTGGCAGGGGCTTTGTCTTGAATCTGAAGGTAGCGGGGCTTCCCTAGATGACTTTTGGATGTCTTGTTATTTCCTTGCCTTAGGCGTTGGCCTCTCTTGCTTGTTGCTTGAAAAATTCTGTTTGTTTATTTATCTAAGAAGTGGAAAACTCCTGTATAAGTCAAGTAACAGGGCTCAGTATAGACGTGTCTGCAGGAAATTATGATGATCCACGATAGTGGTTACCCAAGTTTTGAACCCACATGCATCACTGTGATTTAGATTTACTTATACTCTACCATGGAAGTCATAAAGAAATGAAGAACCTGTACATTTCATTCTTTAGTAAGCTGTAGATCAACAGTGATCTGAAGGCCAGACTCTAGATGTAGATAATTTAGTGGCTTCCTCTTTGTTTAAGCTCTGTGAACATGGTACAAAATTGAAGTTTTCTTTCTGCCTTTTGTTTAGTCACTTACATTTGTATTAGTTGGCTGCTTTCTGCTCCTATTTCAGTCGTCTTTATTGCCCTCCTTGCCATTGCAAGAGATTTCTGCATAGATAACTAGACCAAAAGTGATATCAATAAGAAAATTTGCTGCTTGAAGACATTCTTTCAAACACTTCTGTTACTTTTCTTTGCTAAGAATATTGACTTCCTGAAACAAATTCATTTAGTTTCTTGACATTTTGTAGAAAAAACAGTACTGAACCATCTTTGATCCTAAGGGCTCAGTTTTTAACTTAGCTGTAGTGTGTGTGGGGGAAGGCACTGAGAAATATTTATTGCCAGAGAGACAGGAAAATATAGGAAAAACTGTGATCTAGTATAATAGTAGAGAATATGAATCATGGTGGTTTGGGTTTGGGTTTTTTTTCCTGCCAATCTAGTACGAAAGAAAAGAAACCAGACAGTCTTATTATTAGAGTCTTTGGACAAACAATTTCTGAGTGCCATTTGTAAAAATTACTATAGCTTGAAGAATGTATGGAAACATTCCATGAGTATTTATGTGTCTCACTTGACCCAGGATAGAAAGCTATCCCAGAATGACTTCACATCAGTTACTGTTTATTGAGACATTTTCCAGTTAAGAAAGGTGCATACAAAAAATGGGCTTGTCATTATAACAAAATATTGTCTTTTCTCATTTTCACTGTTCACTGAAGTATGTTAAAGTTATGATTTTTTTTTCTGTAGAAGGTGGTATTTGATATACTAAATTATGCAACTGATCTTTAGATGCTGTGATTGTTTTATAAAAATAAATCTGCCAACTGTATGCGTGCTACTTTATCTTGCATGCTTGATTCAGATATATTTTAATTTAGGTACAGCTAAGGGTAAATGCTTGACTACATAAACTGTAATTGACTGATGCATGTATTTATATTTCTGGATCACTGATCAAGGGCAGTTAATTACTAAAACCAAAGTCCTGTCTAATTTGAGTCTGAGAGTCTAAAACATGTTGTGACAGCAAGCCCTGCCCTCTGCTGTGGCTCCATGTGTGGCAGGAGCTGTCAGGTTTACAGCTGGTGCACAGTGGGTTGGAGACCCTCAATAAAGATGTATACTCTAACCAGAAGAGAAAAAAATTTTCAGTCATTTTGGAAGAAACCTAATGTAGGAGGGAAGCTAGGGCTTGTCTGGAGCAATTTTTTGTCTGTGAAATATACAGCATACTTGGTGCTTCAGTGGCTTTGGTAGTAAAAAATTTTTTTTTTTAATACTAGATAAAGACATCTTTTATGACACCAATACTACTGCCTGTGAGGTTGATGGGAAGGATACTGTCATGGTATCATAGTACAAGAACTGTCTTGGTAATGTTTGATTCAGGAGCCTGTATGATTATAGTCCTGATACAATGTTGTTAGTGGTATGAACTTGGTTTTGGGGCTCATAGATGAGCGGAGCTCATTCTGCAAAGTGGTCATCTTTAGGAGTAAACCTCACCTTTGGCAAAGTGGTTGCTCCTGTGAAATTCTGCTGATGTTGGGGGAAAATTGGAGCTTCGCTGTACTGAGCTCCATCAGAAGGTTGTCTTGTACTCTACACCAGCAGACTTAATTTTGAAGAAAATGTCTGTTATAAATGTGTGTTCATCTTCTCTACTTTTAAGCACCAAAAAAGGAATCCAGAGGAAGAATACGTTAAACTAACATTAAGGTTCTGATTAAACTTGGGAAATGCAGGGGTAAGACTCAACCAAACAATTCTAGTTTTTGTGCTGAAGTATTGTACCTCACTTAATGTGCAAGATTTTCTTCCCTGATAGGCCATAATAGCTGCAATAGCAAATCGTTAATGAGGTAAGGACTGTTTTAGCCTTGACTGTAAATGATTCTTACTTTATGCTCCCCTGCATCAGCTATATCCTTGAGATGCATCCTTTCATGTAAAAGAGGTTTAGATAGTAGAATGAAAAAGAACAAACTGTAAAATGTACATACTAACAGGACTTTAAATTTCAGCCTCAACTGTTTTGCTAGTATTATGGTTGATGGAAAATTACACTTGAGCACTCTCACGGCAACAGTGGTTTTTGACTAAACAGAATTTTTGTATGAAAATAGGTGCTTTCCCCAGGAGGAGAGACTGACCTACAAAGGACAGCTAAAGAATACGGCACACAAATTTTCCTGGAAAATCTACAGCGGTGTTTCCAAACTTTGACCAAAATATTTGGATATTCATATTCTCTTCATTCATGTGTATAATCCAACATTTTGGTTATGGCCATCACCTACAAACTGAATTAACAGATTCATTGGAGAACTTAAGAATGAAATATAAGAATGCACACACATCATTAGAAACTAGGTAGCAATGACTTTCATTGGAAGTGACTGCTGTGCATAATACTTAGTGCATTTCTCAGAGAGGCTGTTGGAGGGCAGATCAGATTTGATAGTGAAAGGCTGGAAATGCTCTGAGGGATGGAGCTATCCATCATGAGGATAAAGTTCTGGGTATGTGTATTGGTCTGACTTAATAAATGGCACCAGACTAGGAAACTTGCTCCTGCAGGAGCTATGATTTGTCATGGATTTCATTTTGCTTCAGTACAAATGTATGGGGAAACTGGCTCAACCTTTCCTGATAACTCAGGCTTTGTTCATCGTGTTAGACAAGTATGAAAAGTTAGAACCTCCCTGGTGTTGAATGGGCTTTGACCCAGCAAATCAGCTTTGCTCCAAAGGCTATCTGAACATTGAAATGGGGCTATGCTTAAGCTCATAGTCTGTTATTTTTGTCTTATCTGCTTTCCCGTCAGAGATTTTTCTGGGAAGGTTTTTTTACTCTTCTTGAAGACACCCCTGATCCTCTAGCATTATTTTGTGGAAAAGCCGGAAAAAAATTCTGGGTGTCTCTACAAATAGCAGGAATTCGTCCCTTAGGAAGAGTTGTAGTAATGACTTTAAAGATATCAAAATCAGGAGCTGACATTATGCTTAATGACAGTCAAGAATCATGGAGTGGCATTGTGGATGTTGTAAAAGTAAGTGATATTGGCTATTTACTGTAATGGCCCGCTTTGCATTAATAAGCTTAATAGGCAATATGTAATAATTACTGAATTAAAGAAAAGATTTCTTTTTTTTTCTTTCAGAAAAAAGATTTTTTTTTTTTTTTTTTTTAGTGAGTGGTGTTTGTTCACTATATATAACACAAAATGGAAAAGTCACAGACTATGGAGTCATTCTGGCTGAGGGTAATTGACATTTATGCTGCTGTGGACCTCTAAGAGGTAGGTTAACCTAGATGATTTCATGGTGTCTCTTTTACTCCTTCATGTTCACAGTTCCTAGATGCTGACAGCGAGAGAGCTTGCAATCAGTTGAACATGAAGCTGAGTAAAGAACTTTATACCTTTTTTGCAATGAATAATTAACCTCTATCATGTATTGCCCCAAGATATCTTTGCAGACAGATGGTAACAGGAGTCCAAAAAGTCTTAAACTTCTATACATCTCTTCACAATATTTACAGTTGCATTAGAAGTGGGAATTATAGAAGGGATATAAACATTCATACTTCCACTTGTTTACAAGATGGGAAGACGAAATAAAATTGGTTAGTTTCAAATTTTCTTTTTTTAGAAAACCATACATCCTTCTATATAAGGCAAATGCTCCAGGTCTGTGTGCCAAATTCTGCACTCATTGAGTGATGGTTTTTCCCTGACAAAGGCCCGTGGAATTCAGCCCAGTTATGTTGGGTTTTTTTCATGCAGTGTTGTGTGCTGTAAATTAGCATGCAGTAGTACAACAATGCAAGTCCTAAAAAGTTCATCTATTTTCATGGGTAGGAAATTATATCTCTTGCCCATCATTAACCAGCTAACAGTCATTCCCGTTCAGTATTCTAATCACCGCTGAATAGTTTGACACATCTTTAAACAGCCGTTTTAGTGTGTTGGGTTTAAAAGACTCTGTGTTGCTGACGAAGCAATTGCACAGCTGGCTGGCTGGCTGTACTTTGAGCACTAATGTAGTTGGAGCACAGCTGTGGTGAAGTAAATCATGCAAAAATACTGACTTTTAAGGTTAGTCTGGTTTGCGATAGAATGAAGAACATGTTTCCATAAGTTTAGCAAGACAGAGACTTGTATTGCTGTGATAGTAAAACGCTACTAGAGCTCAGGGAAGATCTACAGAAATTTTCTGTGATGAATGCTTTCAAACAATCTGTTCTGAATGTTGCTGATTTACATTACTGAAATGAGCAAATTTAGAGGTGTTTTGTATGTACACTATCCATAACACATCCGAGTACTGCATATGCGAAGTACCAAATTCCACCAGAGACATCAGTGCATTGCTTCTTGGTGAGATCCTTTGCATTAGGGTTAACACACACTGCTGAGAGAAGGATTATTGTTGCTGTGAGGAAACGGTGGGGACAAATCGGATGGGGGAAGAATAGATTTTTAGCCCAGGGCTTATTGTAAAGGAAAAAGAAAAAAAAGAAAAAAAAAAAAAAACCAAAACAGAGTCAACTGTTTCTTAATGTACTACTTTGTAATAGAATATACAATCTGCCTTAGGCTTAATTAACTATATTTTCCAAAGTATGTAATAGTTTTGACGATTTTAATGTGGTCCCAGTGTTTTAGCTAACTACATTGGTAAAATCTTTTTAAATCCCTCAAGGCTATTCCATCAACTTAGTGACTATCCCATGAATCAGTCAGAGAATGTATGAAAATATATCCAGATTTTGGAACAGAGGGAAGCTCCCACTGCAATTTCAGAAACACCCTTCAGATCTGGGGAACTGTTCTTGAGTCTAAGCAAAGCCCTTCTGGTTTTTTGCGGTCTCATATCATACTTGGATTTTTTTTTTTATTGTGTTGTAGATGACCTAAAAGGAATAGAAATGCAAGGATGCAAGTCTGTTATGAGGATGACATATGCCTCATCGTGCTGAGGATGACATGCCACTGAAATCTGGTTAGAAAGCAGAGAAGTGCCCTGGAGGGCTCTAAACAGGTAATAAAATAAATATTTTTTAAGTGGAGAAAAAGCAAAAGTTTGTGTTTTGCTTTTAAGCTTCTGCAGGAGTACTTCAGCTGTATACAAAAAAAAAAAAAAATGAAAGGCTCAGCTTCTGTGGTTATTAGCCCAGAGAGAGCTGTCAATCAGCTTGACTCCCTTGAACTACTCACTGCAGACCCAGTTACAGTAGTTGCCAGTGTTGTTGCCTATACTTTGGGGACACAAAAGCACTTTGGCTTAAAGTTCATTTATAGAGTTTCATATATTTTTTTTCTGAAATATTGCCTTCTTCTGATTTGGGGTTGGTTGAGAAGAAAGAGGAAAACACTGTGTGCATAGAAATCTGGGGTGTAAAGGCCTCCATAAAACTGTGCCCAGCAAATGCTTCTGTAGCTTTCTGTCTAGGTCATCATCCCTCTTAACTGTGCCAATATAAAATTAAATTACCTTTCACAAATAGAGCAACTGTTTACTGTGAGAGGTGTAGGGAGAGCAGAGTGAGCTAGACAGCAGAGGAGAAAGGCAAGTTTCAGGTGGGTCAGGAAAGAGGCTCAAAGTAAGGAGAAAACAAAGAGTACCTACAGGGCTGGAATACATTTTAGCATTTAGTAGTTCAGCTAATTGCTCACCAATAACACAAAATCCCACCCTCCTGTTGAAGACTGGAGACTCAGCAAGAGCTTTTTTTCCTCAGCCTGTTCAGGCACCCATCCTTCTGCCCACGGCTCCTGAGCACAGCAGGCTTGGAAATGGTCCTCTTCCCGTGGGGGTGCCAAACATGTGGCTCTGGATTCCACTTTTGAAACCTGCTTAAAGAGAAATACGAGCAAGAGACAAGAGACTTGTTTTACTAACTGGCAGTGCAGAAAGAATGAAGGAGTGGTCATTTATTATTAACTATTTTACTTACAAAAATTAACTATAACAGTCACCAAAACTCTGGTCTTCCGGCTAGAAGTGGAAGAGAGCCCTTCTTGGTCTTTCAGTAAGAGAACTCCTGTGTGAGATATTGATAGATTTGGTTCATTTGCCCATACCTCCGTGCCCTAAAAAGCACTGTGCTATGTTCAATAGTGTTTATCAAGCACTGGGATCCTGGGATGAATGTAAGCCAAATACACATTAAAGGTATTTCTGAAAGAACCGAGTATTTCCATTTGAAATGGATGGCATTCAATGCTTTGAAGTCATTTGAGAACGTGACTGGGGTAAATATCGGCATCATTAGGGTGTGAGGCACCTTTGACATGTGTGGCAAGGAAGCACCCTAAACATAACTAAGGTTTTCTAAGCTCATGTGGCAAACATATCAGAAGGTGGGATGACATTGACAGTACAGCACCTCTCTACCTGACTCTGCAGAGGAGATGGCAAACAAAGTGTAGCCAGTGCTTGTATTTATATTCAAATACAAATATTTTCCTTTTATCTGTCTTTCTTACTAGTACTTACTAAAAAAGATATATATATTTAATGAACCTTGTCCATAATTTGTTTCTGTTGATCATCTGTAAGCAAATAAGTCTTTTTGTAGACATATGCAGATTAAATAATAAAATTCACAGCATTGAACAGTACCTGATGCCAGATAGTTTCACTGTTGGAGTTATATGGGTATATTCGCACTGATAATTCAGTACTATTAGCTCTACTTGCACCCAGAGTCATTAGTACTAAGAAATAATAATTAAAGTTCTCAATGCCTGAATTAGTTTTATTAGGAGAGGAATAGGAAAATGTATCACTACTCTAGATGCTGAGAGGTTAATACTTGTAGTACTGCAGCTCTGCACTGCTTGCTCTCTTTTGCTGGAGAGAGGAAAAATTTGTCCCTAGAGATGGAGGATCCCTAACATATCCATTCTTTAAATTTGCCAATGACTATGCAAAGTAAATGAAGTTAAATCAGTAAGGATTTTCCTGCTATTCAGAAGAAATAAGGCTCATAGCGAAATAAGTGCTTGACTCGTTGCTGGCTGAAAAATGTCAGAGAGATTTAGACCCATCTTCCTGCATGTAGCAGGATTTAATAACTTGTTCCCAGCTATCTTTTTCTAGTTTTTTATTTCAGAAAAATACTGTTTTCAACAAAAAAAATTAAAATGGTATTTGAGCTTAAAATTATAAGGACTATTTATTTTGCATAAAGACAATGTTTGAAGAACCATTTTTCTTACAGAATTTAATAATTATTCCAGGAATATGAGAATATCTTTACAAATGAATGCTTAAGATCCTTAGTTAATTTTATATGCTTGAGTTTTATAATATAAACCCAACTAAAATACATATGTGTTTTTCTATTTTGAAATTCATCAATGTATCTAAATGGGCATCTATTTTAAACTAAGGCAACTTGTGCTTTAGTACTGTCACAAACCTTATTTGTTGACTATGTCAAACTATCGAAGGAATTGGCAGAATAAGTGGAGGTAATGATCCTTGTAAATGACCTTGAATTGTGAAGCCATAAATAGACCATAAATGCCATTTTCAAAATATGACATGAAGTTTTGTTCTCATTATACAGCATGCATGTAACTCCCAGAAGAAGTGGTTCAAGCAGAGAGGATACATTCCCAGCCTATACAAGCCTTACCATGAGAACAAGATGGGATACAAATTATAGTTTCTTCAGCTATAATGTCTTAATTAGATATAGGTGATGAACTGATTTATACTTTATATAAACTGATTTATACATGGAAAACTTTAAATGCTGACTTGTTCCACTTGTTCAACTGCCAAAACTTTATATTTTCACATTTAATGTTTTCGCGTAAACTAGTAACATTTTCAGTAATCCCTACTAAATCTCTTTATTTGCTATATGGAAGAAAAATAAAAAAGTTACATCAGAAAGAACTGATAAAGTACTACTGTTCGGTTTGGGTTTGAAACTTTCCAGAATGAAATTTGTTTAACAACAATGTAATTGGACTTTGTTATGGTAACAAACAGTACTTGGCAGGAAAATGTTGCCATTACCCTAGCAATGCGTGGTGTACAAAGGCTGTCCCTTCTTGGCCGCTTTGTGAAGCCCTCAGAAGAGCCATAAGTAGTAAATTTTCCTTTTGATTTTGCTGCTAGGTCTATACAATCTCAAGTCAGTGGATATTTCCATGCCCTTTTCTTGACATATCCTAAAATATAAGGTGAAATAGAGGCACTGAATTAGTTGCAATGACTGCACAAAACCCGAGGGACCTCAACAGAAGGCTACAAGGAAGGCTGTGTGCAACTATCACATGAACAAGAACAGGAGGAAGGGGAATTTTAGTAGTTTTTCTTTCACAGACAGCAAATGTGGGAAGGCAGCCTGCTCATGTGATAATTCAAGTGCAGTCTAGAGTGGTAGTTTCATGGAAACCAACAAAAAATGCTGGGTTTTGGTGTCTCCATTCCTCAAAAATTACCGAAATTTGTGGTAAACAAGGTACTGCAATTTTATGTGCTTGATTTTTCTATAGGAATGGGCTCACATTCCTCAGCAATTAATTTTTTATATCCTTTCTTGACTTCAACACTGACGAAATGATGAAGTTTACTTCAAATACATTAGCACAATAAATGATTTCCTGCTCTAGGTAGATACAAATAAAGAGTCATTGACAATTATAAGTATGAATTGCCTCAAATCAATATAATTCTAACATAAAATGTGGATCATGGCTTAGACAGGTGTAGTCTTCACTGGGTTAAAAACTGGATTGATTGCCGGGCCCAAAGAGTTGTGGTCAATGGAGTTAAATCCAGTTGGTGGCCGGTCATAAGCGGTGTTCCCCAGGGCTCAGTGTTGGGGCCAGTCTTGTTTAATATCTTTATCAATGACCTGGATGAGGGGATCAGTAAGTTTGCAGATGATGCCAAATTGGGCAGAGTGTCGATCTGCTCGAGGGTAGGAAGGCTCTGCAGAGGGATCTGGATGGGCTGCATCAATGGGCCAAGGTCAATTGTATGAGGTTCAACAAGGCCAAGCGCTGGGTCTTGCACTTGGGTCACAACAACCCAATGCAACACTACAGGTTTGGGGAAGAGTGGCTGGAAAACTGCCTGGCAGAGAAGGGCCTGGGCGTGCTGGTGGACAGCCAGCTGAATATAAGCCAGCAGTGTGTCCAGGTGGCCAAGAAGGCCAATGGCATCCTGGCTTGTATCAGGAATAGTGTGGCCAGCAGGAGCAGGGCAGTGATCGTGCCCCTGTACTCGGCACTGGTGAGGCCACACTTTGAACGCTGTGTTCAGTTTTGGGCCCGTCACTACAAGAAGGACACTGAGGTGCTGGAGCGTGTCCAGAGAAGGGCAATGAAACTGGTGAAGGGTCTGGAGAGCAGGTCTTGTGAGGAGAGGTTGAGGGAACTGGGGTTGTTTAGTCTGGAGAAAAGGAGGCTGAGGGGAGACCTTATCACTCTCTACAACTACCTGAAAGGAGGTTGTAGTGAGGTGGGTGTTGGTCTCTTCTCTTACATTACTAGCGATAGGACGAGAGGAAATGGCCTCAAGCTGCGCCAGGGGAGATTTAGATTGGATATTAGGAAGAATTTCTTCACTGAAAGAGAGGTCAGGCACTGGAACTGGCTGCCAGAGAGGTGGTGGGGTCACCATCCCTGGGGGTATTCAAAAAACATGTAGACCTGGCACTTCAGGACGTGGTTTAGGGGACATGGTAGTGTTGGGTTGAAGGTTGGACTTGGTCTTAAAGGTCTTTTCCCACCTTAATGATTCTATGGTTCTATGATTTCAGGGCCCATCAACTTGTTTCCTTACCAGTACTCCACTTTGAACATAGCTGCAGCAGTCTGCTCTTATGCAGCAGGCTTTGATTATAACTCTGATTTCATCTTCACGTAGTCTCCCTCCTATATTAACGTGTCAATTCAAGTACTCTTTACTCTTGTCCTACATTTGATTAAAAAAAAAAAAAGAAAAAGAAACATCTGGGCTACATAATTTTAGAATAGGCTCCTTTAGTAATGATGACCTTGGTTGACCTTATTTTTTGTTTTAGAAATGTGCATGGCACATAGTTGAATGAGCTAAAGACCTATTTTCTAAGAGAACATAGAAATGAGAACATAATGTTAGTGAAAGGAGAGTGAGTGTAATCTGAAATCAGCATGTAACATGCAGTCACAGAAGAGGGCAGGGAGAACTGGAGACATCTGTAATCCAGGAGTTGGGCCTAGTGATATACAATATTGAAAAACTTCTCTGCAAGTAGTATGGATAGATTATCTTCATTTACCTGTTTTTTTCCCTCACCTTGCAATATGTTGCCCATAGAAGTGATGCATAGTTCAGCGTAATGATGACACTTCATAGGGGAGAATTCAGATATGTAACCTGCATAAGTGTGCTGCACTGGGACATACAGTCTGCTCTGCCTTTTTATAATTCCTGAATTAGTCTCCTGAAATCCTGATCTTTCCATTCCAGGATGCTAATGATCATAAAAGGCATCTTTTGTTCAAATACAAATGATTGCTTTCCTGGTCCTCAGAAAAGAAATACTATCCTCAGATTTGAAGGTGGGAGGAACATCTTCAGAAGCCGTCAAAAAGATTTTCTCTGAGGATTATTATAGAGGATGGTTGAGGGATTTGGTTTTGTTTTCCTCCTCTAAAGAGTCTAATGAGACTTACAGGGCCTAGAAATAAGAGGCAAACACAAAATCCAAAACAAATGCCAGGTCCCAACTTTCCTAAATGTGCAGCTTATGTTATTCATTGCTATGGTTTGTGGACTCTTCTAGGCAGCAGGCCACCAAAACATGCTTCTTTACTGAATGTGGGAGACCTTCATGCACTGAAAAAGTACTGCCTTTTTCCTTTCTGAGTAACTTTAACCTTAGCAAGAAATTAGTTCATTAATAAATGAAGAGGAGAGTGAATTAATTATGAACTGAAAATGGCAAAGATTGAGATTCCTTGCAAAATTTCTTTGTCATATGTGCACACACAAATTGGAAAGAAGGTAAGGTCATACAGAAATGACTTCAGGGGAGGACAAGGGAGCAAGTGAGGAAACACGACGTAGCAGAGCCTGGGGTAGTTGCTGCTGTGGAGAACTTATGGCATGCAATTTTGGGGGGAATGCTTAATGAAATTTATATATCATGAGCTATTTTTGAGGAGCCCTCAGGGGCAACTTAAGATGTGGACTGAGCATAAACTGCTTACTTTGATCTTTCCCTCATCCTCTGCCTCAGTACCTGCACCTCTTGCATCATGCTGTAGGATTGTGCACACCAGACGTTGCCTGCATGTGGCATTGGGATTCCAGACTAAGAGAGTGGAAGTGGCTCTGCTGCCAGAAGGAGCAGCAGGCCCTGTCACCCAGTTAAAAATGGGAGAAAACACACCTAGATGTACTGATTTGTGAGTTGGGAGTAAAGAGGAAGCAGGGGAGAAAAGATAGTCATATGACTTTTACGATTTTGCTTCTAGAAGCATAGTAGAATAGTATGGAAAAATGTCTCTCTAAACATATAAAAACACTTTGAGGAGGAAGTATCATGATTCTTATATTTATTTTTTTTGCCAGGCTTGTTTTTAATGGTTCTTTTATTTTGAAAGTACAATAGAAAATCAGTGGCTGTACAGACTGCAGCAGATGAAATGTCTCTGAATTTAATTTCAGAGTTTTATCTCATCCTATGAAATCAGCTGTAAAAAGTTAATTCAGATTTACTTGAATAAAAGTAGTACTGCTTGTTCCAAAAAAAGGGGTGAAAGACTACCAGATGTATTTAAAATAACGATATGTTAAACAAGGTATAAGATATTTAATGAGCCGTCTTAGGACTAAAAATTTAGCAGCTAAAGTAACATATTTCTTATGGAAAAGGTAAAGCATATCCATGCGTTTCAAACAGGCAAAGTAAATGGTAGCGAAAACATTGATTTAGAGTCAAAAGACTGGATATACAGGCAAAACAATATGAAAGTGCCAATGTAGAAAGATGTCTGTTAAAATCGGTGAAATAATTCTGTAGTTACTGTAGATACGGTAAAATATAACTTACCCCTCTCAAGGGTGTCTTTAAAAAGCAACAAACTGCAGAGGGGAATATTACATGAAAGAAAACCTGTCCAGAAACAGGCTTTCCTATATGCAGTTTTGGCCTTAGGGATTGTATTATTTATTATGTTAATTCCACAGGATTTAGAGAGTTTTCTCCTAGAAGTGGAACGTTTTGGAAAAATATCTTTAGGGGAAACTGTGAAGTTCTCCTCCTCCGAACCATCTCGCCTAAAGATTTTTTCATGGAATCTGTCCTTATGCGGTTATAGATGAATCAGACTTTACTGGAGAGCGAATTACCAGATATATAATTGGCTTACAGGTGAAGAAGAGCAGCAGAAATAGAAGGAGTGACATATGGAAAAAGATAAAATGGCGTTAAAAAATGCATAGCTTGGCTTCAGAAATGACTTCGGCTGTGATGGGCTTTGACGATAGTTTGCAGCTATTGAAAAAGTGTGAAATAAAAAGGAGGAAAAGAAATGGTGTGATCTTAGAGTATTTTTGTTTACACCAAGATTGAATTCAGCCATATGTTTTCTACAGAGGTGGCTGTACATTCCTTTCATCCTATATCCACTAGATTTTTAACGAGACAGCTTGCTCTCTGTGAATAAAGTGGGTACACAGACCTAATATTTCACTAGCTCTTTGCCATCAGTATCTCTGTCCAGATCACATCTTTATAGGACAGGGAAGATCAGTATCTTCATTTCACTGACAGGAAGGCTTCCACTATGAATGCAGGAGCACGTACGTATTCCAGTGCAAACTCGCGCGTCACCTGCAGAGCCCAGTGGAAAGCCATGCCAAGGCTCTCTGAGACATGGTCTGCTGGAAGGAGCAGACTTGCCTAAAGTGGCTTATAAAAATTTACTCCAGAAGTGCATGGCAGGGCAAGGAATTAAACCTGCTTGGCTTCTCCCATCCCATGCCAATGATATTGTGTCGTCCTTCCTTCCTCCTCCTCTTTAGTTAGACATGCAGTTGTATTTGGGGCTTGGCATGATGGGAAATACTGCTGTGGTGTGAAAGGAATCCTACCCTATGAACAGAAATATCACCCAATTAAGCATTTGTAAAACAGAAATGGGTAAACAGTTACTTTGAGGTGGTAAGTAATCCCGTTCCTATGATGATACCTCATTTTCTCCAGCAGGAACACAGATTTTTCAGCATCTGGAAATCAGTCCTTTTCATTGTGAAAGCTGTGTTGCAACTACGTGAAGCTGTAGTCAAAATTGAATTAGTTTCAAGTAATACCTGCAGTGTGGTCAAGATCTTCCTGCAGCTTTACCTTCAGGCTTCTTCTCTTGCTGCTTTTTCCACTCAATAATTCTAGAAATTTTGTTGGCATGTGCAGCTGGCTGTTGTTTTCTTTTCAGTGGTGCCAGGTGGTCCTCTTTCCTTTGTGGTAGTTTTGTTCCAAGCAGTTGGCTTCCTGATAGCTGGATGTCTTTTCCCATTAGCTGGCTGTTGCTTCTTAATGATTGAGCTGCTGCTTCTTGTTTACCATTTTCTTTTCACAGCTCTCAGCTCGTTGCTTCAGTTGACATGTCAGTAGACTCCCTGACAACATCAAGTATCTCTTTCTGTTACCTCTCTTCCTTCTGCTGCTTCTGCTTTTTGCTATGCCTGACATTTTGGGTTTTGTTCATTGAGACTATTGTTTGGAATTAAAATCACCATTTCCTTGCTAATTTTATTTCTCAGTTTTTACTGATCTATTACTTTATTTCCCATTGTATTGTTGGCCTCAGGCTCTGGAATTTCACTCAGGATAATCTGGCTATTTTGAACTCTTGTATTGCATATTTATTGCACGTACTAAGGTAACAGATAATTCTGAATAGGCCACTGTGGTTAACTTCTGCATGTTACATTTCTGCAAATGTTTTGGAAAGTTTCTGTTCCTAACCAGCTCTCTGTGAATCATATTGGTTAGTGGTGTTAATAAAGACTTAAATTTGAGACTGGACTTTATCACCTATTTCAGAAATGCAATATAGGTAACATAATTAAGCTTCTTGTTAAGGAACCAAGATCTGTTTTTAATTGAAAGATATAGGTTAATTAGCATGGAATGTGGATCAGAGACACTGAACAGCAAGACTTTTGTTTTTCAAACTCTGATTTCAGAAGTCAATGTGTGCTTTTCTATTGACTATGTCAATGAATGAGTGGATGGGGTGTTTTTCAAAATCAGACTTTAAAGTAGCCTGCTAGCAGTGTTGAACCATTTAGAAAAAAATTGAACCCAGAGCATTTACCTTGGTGTAGAGCATTAGTTACGCATTAATGGATTTCCCTAAATTTTGTATCTGTGTCACACGGTTCCACTTTTGTCAAAAAGGCCTCAGCTGAGAACTCTGCCTAACCTCTCCCTCTGTTTGTGAGAAAGGTGTCACAAAACTATGACTGCTTCATATTTGTTTATAATTATTTCTGTTTAAAGAGACACATAATGAACATGCTTAGGCCACTAAACAGTTTTTGCCTTTACATGCTTTGACCATGTTTGTGAGAAGAAATAATTTACAAATAGTAGCACAAATGAAAATTCTCTGCGATATAGTGATAATTTTTTTTTATTTGAATTTAATTAAAATTGTATATGTACTTCATTGTGTTGCCACTATTTATAGTACTTATATGGCTGAGACTCAGTTTTGAATTAGCCACTAAGCTCAGAGTCTTAAAACTTATGCTAGTGTTTTTTATCTTGAGTCAGTGGGTACCAGCCCATGACTTGGGTGTTGGATGGTTGTGTCCCGATCACCTTTTTGTGTCCCTTCTCATGCTTCAGACTGCTTGTCTCTTCCCATCCTATGAAAAGTAAAATCTCAGCTACTCTTCTGTGCTGTTCCAGAGCTTTACCAGGGTGCAGGAGCTGTCAGAGCTGTCTGCAGTCATTTGTGTGGGAGGTGTGTGAGGGGAGTTATGCATTAGCTGTGCTGAAATAATTACACTGTTTGACTTGACTAATAATCAAGTGGTATCTGTTGCCAAAAAAAAAAAAAATTCTGGATGGGGATAGAGGAGTATTTTACTCATTAAACTCTGTACTCAATAATTCTACAAAAATGAAAATATAAAATGCTTTGATGAAAAAAAGCAATTACTTCTAAAAGGTGTAGGAAGCACTATTTATGAAATAGACACCGTTTGTTATGATTTTTCATTCAAAGTTTAAACTCAGAATACTGAAGTCTTCGGGAAATAAAATGTTAAGTAATTCTGCAGTCTTAATTTTTTTTTTGGATGCTGCAGTTTCCCTGTGTTGCCATGGTAACATACTTTCTGTATAATTGCCAGGCTGCCTTACAGTGATGCAAATAAGTAAAGAAGTTGTCATATGGCAGACCCAGGCTTGTATTTGAGTGGAGGTTTATTGCCCACAGAGCAGCAATAACACCAACGATATCTGTCACCTGCAGGATAAGGAATTACATGTTGCTGAAGTGCTGCAGAAACAAATGGCAGCAAATGTGAAGTGCTGGGCCTAGATGTAATGCAGGAGGTCTAGAAGCCCTCCCCCAAGCCTGCTCCTGCTGAGCTTATTTTTACTCATGCTTTACAGGAGTGGAGGATCAGAATTCCTGCAGCTAACACCAGCCCTGAACACATTATTTAGGAATCTTATTTGTCTTGGAGGTACAAGAAATCTGGAGGAAAGAGATTTGTGAAGAGAGTTACAGCTCTGACACTCACCAGTAAAATCTGGCCCCTTCTCTAAGAGGAATTAGCGCTGGGATCCAAAGAACACTTCTCAAAAAAAGAAAAAAAAAAAGTGGGGGGGAAAGCAGTGAAAAAGGGGGTGAAAAAAGGAAGAGAGACATTAAAGTTTTCCTTAGTTTCTCTTCAACAAAGGCAGCTGTTACATCTTGAACACTTCTTCAGGATATTTTTGATGTAAACCCCAAATCCCAGTGGTTCCTGGGAATACCCACTTGCAGGAATCCTTCTCTCAGCCATGCTTTCTCCCCTCAGTCCTCACTGTGTTTTGATGTGTTGCTCCATAAGGAAGAAAGCACCTGGGGAAATTCCTTAATGATGAGCCCTGGGCTTTTCTGATGGGCAACCTGACAGTGCTCATCACCACATTCAGTTTAGGCTGAAAACGAGAAGAGTTTCTTGAAATACAAATTTTAAAACATAAAAGTCACAAAAGAAAAAAAAAAAACCCAAACAAAATCACACACACACACACCCCCCCCATGCAGTTCTGCATCAATTTTGGCACTGCAAGGATTTCCTAGCTGCTCCAAATTACCCAGTGTGGGGACACAGCAACTAGCTCAGCTGTCACGTGTACCACTTGCTCTGAGGTCTTCTGCTCTTACAGGTCTTTCTTCCTTTGTTAAGGATGGATTTTGCTAAAGGTCCCTCTTTCACTGCCTCAGCATTTCAGCTAGGATGGGTGCTGGAGGATTACTCCATTCTTGGCCATACGACTGTTTTTTATTTGTTTTTTTGGGGTTTTTTTTAGCAGCTATTTTCTATAAGACCTTTTTTGGTCTTTGTTAAAACTATAGTGTCGCTGGAGTGAGTTTCTCTGTTTGCTCTCAGTAGATTTTCCTTCTTAGTTTTCTTAAATATGGCTGTGAAGTTACTTCCTTCCTTTTGAGGCTTCCTGGACACTTGTAAGCAGGATAGTTTCTCATCCCTTGCTACCAGGGGTTAGGTTTCTTTTCCTCTTCCCTCCAAATTTGCCTCTAATTAATTAGAATTGAAGTAACTTCACACAGATATTTTCACTGTGCTCCTTAACTAGTCTTTCTATCTTCTGACTCTTTCTGCAAATTATTTTAAGGCTATAACAGAACTTAATCTTCCTAGATTAGGAGAGGGATTCACTGCTCATTCACAACACAGGGTTTATGACTTCCAGCTTACCATTAGCTTCTTTCTCAGAGACTGT
Source organism: Sula dactylatra (assembly GCA_013389905.1). Classification (NCBI taxonomy): domain Eukaryota; kingdom Metazoa; phylum Chordata; class Aves; order Suliformes; family Sulidae; genus Sula; species Sula dactylatra. Next base: position 113,692 of record WEKW01031067.1, read on the forward strand.
ATGTGACAAAATAGTAAAAATAAAAAATCTGACATTCAAAGTCTTGTTTTTCCAAAGTTACTCTCTCCTGTTTTCTGTCTGTCTGGGAAAGGTCTTGTCATTGCAATATGTAGCATTGTAACTTGTGAGTTAGTATGGACAATTCATGACTGTTTTCTCCATGTGAGAAATATTGTAGAATAAAATAATGAAAGCACAAACTAGGGGAGCTGATAGCCATAAAACTACGGGATAGA